>PVIH01013538.1:17977-58091 GCA_004025045.1 Sigmodon hispidus
AGAGAGAGAGAGAGAGAGAGAGAGAGAGAGAGAGAGAGAGAGAGAGAGAAAGAAAGAGAGAGAGAGAGAGAGAGAGATTGATTTTGAGATTCCTAAGAGCTTTGTTTGTGGTAGCCAATGCCCCGCCAGCAGGGTCTTCGGCGTGGACCTAGACCTGGGAAGGAAGCAAATGGAAGGCAGGAACACAAAGAACGAAAGGACAAGACAAATCTCTCTGTTCAAGTCCTCCAAAGCTTTATTATTACAGCCAATATTTATACAGAATCTCTGCCAAGCAGGTAGCTGGGAGGAAAGGGGTGGGATGTTCAAAAGAATGTGAGGGGAGGTAACAGACAGGGTAGAATTGATATGGAAATCTATCTGTTATCAGTTGAGGGCCTGGGGAAAGTCACCTTGCTGATCTGAGAAGGGCAAGGAGAAAGCCTGGAGTCATGGTTTAGCTTAACAATAAGGGTGTGTAGTCTCTGGTATTTGGCTATCTAGAGTATAGGCTGCTGGCTAGCTGTAGGAGCTAACTTATAAAATATGGCTAAGTAGACTTTGGCTCCCAACAAGCCAAAACCTGGATCATGACAGAATCTAATAAGTCAAGGTATTGGCCAGTGATTGACTCAGACATGGCTAGGCAGTAGACCACCAGGAGTTCAGGGTTCAGGAATGTCTGTGCTATACCCCTTCTGTACACACTGTGCATCCTCTGTGATGTTTGTTTATTACAGAGCTGAGATGTGGGAACAGACTTACTGGATTTTACAAACTGCAGTAGCAGGTGAATGGGAGCAGGGATGGTCAAGATTCCAGCTGCAGGCAGTTGGTGAGAAGTTCTGCAGGCCCATACTGATGTTTTTTTTTTAAAATACTTCACAGGAATATGCACAGGGCCATGCTAATCTCTATATTGTTCCAGTTTTAGCTTAATTGCTAAAGCATAAGAACTGATTCCTTAAGCTATGGGATAGTTGTGAAAATTGAATTAACCCAACCTGGTGTCAAATAAATTTTTCTGAGAGGTAATTCCCACCCCACAAGTAATGATAAAAATATTGTGGATTATTGTGAGAGTAGGGAAAACAGTGGGTTTCTTTGCTTTTTATGTTTTATTTTGTCTTCTGAAAATGCAGATGTTCTCTACTTAGTAAGTGGTTATGGTGGTTTGAATTAGCATGGCCACCGTAGGCTCATATATGTGCATGCTTAGTCCCCAGTTTATGAACTGTTAGGGTTAGGAGGTGTAGCCTCATGGGAGGTGTGTCTGGGTGTGGGCTCTGAGGTTTCGAAAGCCTATGTCAGGCCTGGTGCCTACAAATTAGGAAATAAAGTTCTTAGCCACTGCTCCAGTGCCATGCCTGTCTACGATAACAATGGACTGACCTTCTGAAACTGTAAGCAAGTCCCCAATTAAATGTTTTCTTTTATGAGTTGCCTTGGTCAAGGTGTCTCTTCACAGCAATAGAACGGTAACAAACTGACACATCCATGCCATAAAATATTACTCAGCAATAGAGAATAAATTGCTGGTACATATAACAATATGATAGCTCTCAAGGGGATTATTGAGTGAAAGGAGCAATTCGAAAGGTTCAGTGGAGCATAATTCCTTTGTTGAAGCATTCTAGTCATAAGTAACAGCTGTGGTAGCCAGGAATTAAAGAACTAAGAGAAGACAATCAGAAGATTGTACGTTGTATCACATCCCCAGGACTCAGAGAACATGAAGGAAGATGAAGTGGGCAGAATGTAAGAGGATGAGGGGAGGTTCTGGGTGCTGTCTTCTCGAGATGACACAAGAGAGACAGCACTCCATCAAGCTGCTGACATTGACCTCAGTGGGTTACAAGAGAAAAAAGATAGGACATGAGTGTGGAAGGAGATGCTTTGGGAAGTATCCAAGGGAGAGTGGGAGAGGCTATGATCCAGGTATATTATATGTATTATGAAATTGTCCAAGGGTAAATTTTCAAAAAATAGTAGTAAGTATTTGTGATGGGATCCTTCTGTAGCTTGACTGTGGCAATTTACACATGTATACACATAGAAATAAATGTAAACATAAGCTAAAAATAATACAGGGTAATGTATAAATGCCTGTTTCTGCAATACATGATGCTTCTGCAAGATCCTGCCATAATAGGAAGCTGGACAAAGAATGCATGTGGTCTCTTAGTATTGCTTCTTACAGCAAAGCTTACAAATATCCAAGAATTAAAGGTCCAGTGTTGGGGGAGGGCAGAAGCATGAAGGCTACATTGCAGAGCATCAGCCTCAGTTTTCTTAATTTTGATACTTGCCTCATTGAGTTGTTTTGAGAATTAACTCACAGAAATTAATTAACACTTGACAGGTGTTTTCCATGTCACACATGCATAAGCCATTTATGATGATTAAAAAATAGTCTGTTCTAAAATTTAGGACTTGGAGGTGAGCATTGTGACTTCTTCAAGGATTCTGATGGGTGTTTGTGTTCACTAACTTCTGTTCATCTCTTTATTCTTTTATGCTGTTTCTCTCTTGTTTTAGTTTTCTAGGTCAAACACTTGGCTCATTTTTTAGTGAGTGAGTTTCTTACTTGGTAATATATACATTTAAAATGTATATATTTTATGGACATGTCTATTTGACTACTGCTCCAGCTAGAGTTTATATCGGCAGCCCAACCTCTGTGTTGTCATTTACCTGTGTCTTACAGGGTTGGATTTGATTTTTTAATCAACGAATTATTTGCATCTAGTCTTGGTGGGCATCTCATAATCACAGCATGTGGGAATATGTGGAGCAGTAGTTTGAGGCCAGCCTGGGCTGCATAGCTAGCTTCTATCTTAAAAAATAACATAATAATAACATAAAAGAGAATTATTTGCAGATGTGTTTTTCAATTTCCAAACATGACCAGGAGGCAGAGGAGTCTTTTTCCTGTGTTGATTCTCATCTTGCATTATGGTTTTAATATTTATTCCTTGAAAGGTCATAGGTTTGCTCTGTGCCTCAGCATGTAACCAGTGTTTGTAGCTGTTTCATACATGATTGACATGAATATATATTCTCTGATTATCAAATGTAGTGTCTATACTCTTTCGGTGCCTTGACTTTATTTGTGGTTTAAATTTTCAGGATCCTTACCAATATTTTGGTCTGCTTGACCTAATAGTTATATAGTGAAGTATTCCTCCTGGATCATAAATTTATCACTTTCTCATTGATCTGCCAGTGTTTACTGTGTAATTTCTAGCTGTTTAACTACAGCCAATTCTAAATTGTTGTTTTCCTTGTGCATTCTGCATAATACAGTGATCCCCACTTACAGCAGCCCCTCGGCACATACTTGCTCCAGTAGTCATGAAACCATGCCAGCTCTTCTTTGTTTTGGTTTTGTGTGTGTGAGAGTGTGATAAATCTGTTCATAGTGAGAATCCATGCTTCTCCCCAGTCTAGAGCTCAGGCTTTCATCTTGTGTCCCCTTGCTTTCTCCTCTAAGGCATCCCTGAAAGATGAGCCACTGCCTGGCCTGTTTGAGGTTCAGGCTCTGGTTTCAAACCCCTGGCCACAGACAGGCCTAAGAGCTCAGCTGCCTTCTACATGGAGGTTATCAAAATTAAAGCTTTCATTTTACCAAGACTGCCTGCCACCCATCAGCCCCTTCCTTGTCCCCAAACCTGCCACAGCACACATAATACCTACTTGTTGCTGACTGTTTGAATTCTTAAATGTGGCCTCCAGGAATTCTAGGTGATTCAGCTGTGCATTTTGAAGAAGGCTCATTCTACTTTCTTCAAGGTTTCTGGATATATCTGTGTTGGGAAGAGAGACTGGATATGGTCTGGCATGATGCTAGATTCTGATCCAGCCTGAGAATGGGGATATGGTGTTAAACAATGTTGGACACATTGACTCTGCCCTCCTAGAATGTGGCATCATAGAGATTACATCCGCTCCTGGTGTTTGAAAGGGTGATGTATTCCTGGTTGACTGACAGACCCCACAGAGGCCTCCCTGTGCTGTGTATTTTTTTCTGGTTCTGAGCACTTATAAATTCAGACTGATCCTTAAAACACCAAAATTTATTTATAAATTTGAGAACATTTAGAAATTTGTAATCATAAAAAGCATTTAAATCTTATTATTTCTTAGCTAAAACTAAGCTGGGCTTATTTCAATATTAAGGCTTCTTTTAAGGTTTTTATTTTACTTTTATATGTGTAAGTTTTGTGTGTACATACATTTATGTGTATTGTGTGTGCCTGATGCTCTTGGAGACCAAAAGAGCATTAGATCCCCTAGAGCCAAAGCTGCTAGCAATTGTAAGTTACCAAGCCAGTCAGAGCTGGGAACCAAACCTGAGGCCTCTGCAAGAACAAAGGCACTCTTAGCCAGAGTGCATTTCTCCATAAAATGTTTTTATGTCATAATGTTCCAAATTATATTTGAAACAAGTAAAATGATGACCTTACTATCCTAGGGAAAGATTGTATAACAGCATACTCAAAATACAAAGTTTTAATAAGTAATAGGTTTGTAAATTATAGCAATGTAGTAAGATAATAAATCATAACAAATACAGTTTTAACATACAATTGTATAAAAGAAGAATATGATAGGTATACATACCCTCATTTGTGTTTTAAAACTGTATTAAGGAACATTTATTTTCATTATATTATTCCCAAGTTTTCTGAGTTTTGGGTCTTCTAAATGTAAAAAGTAAAGCAACTACAATCTATCAAAAGTTTTTTAAAACATTTCAGAAGTTAGAGCCCATTTTGTGCTATAAACGTCCTGTGGTGACATCCAGTGTAAACTCCTCAGCTACACCCAGAAGCAGTTTCCTGATTTTGCTGGGAGGGTTGTGTTTTCTGTTCTACATTATCTTTATTTTTAATCTATTGAATTTTGTATGTTCATAATTTAAAAATAAGTATTCTTTAAGCATTGGCCCAGACTTCGTCTACTAATAACCATCTCCACTTACAGCAACTTTGTGTTTTCTCCCAGGTCACCTTCCGAACGAGAATCTATCACTGTAATATCAACAGTCAAGGGGTGATCTGTCTGGACATCCTCAAGGACAACTGGAGTCCAGCCCTGACCATCTCGAAAGTCCTCCTGTCCATCTGCTCACTCCTCACAGACTGCAACCCTGGTGAGTGGCCCTGGATCTGGTACCAAAGTGCAAAGAGCATGGCTGCCCTTGAACCTGTTCCTGCTGCTACTGCTGCTGCCTTCCCTGGCTGCTTGTTATAACTGATTTTTAATTTTCCATACTTTATAGCTGTGTTCTTTTTAAAATGGTTCTTTTCATTTACCTTTCTTAAACCTGTTATTTGCCAAAAAATTTAAAACAAAATATGATAAAAATTAATGAAAAATTATTTTAAATAAGAAAAACATATTTTAGAATACATTACATTCTCCTATCAAATAACAATAAAAAGTCAAATTGAATAGCTTAATCTTTAATTAGAGATCTGCTAGACATGTTAATTTGAGAGTTGTGGGTTATTAAAATCTTATGACAGCTAAGGCAGCACCATACAGATGTGACATCCAGCTCAATAGCAGCCATGTGTCCTGATAAGCTATTAGCAAAAAGCTGAATGGATCTTAATCTGGAAACCAGATAGCCTGGGCAGCCTGCGGCTGTGCCTTGCATTCAGGTTCTCAGTTCTGTTTTTTTTAATCTGCATTATGATCATGTCCCTTTGACAAGTTTCCTATAGCTATAGGGCAAACCAACTATGGATTGTATTCATATCTGGGTTTACTCTGGAAAGCACAGAAACCCCAGAGAAGTTCCTTCATGTTCTCTGTGGATCTTGCTTTTTTCAATATTTTATTAATTGCCATGGAATCTCATCTCCTGGATAAGGCCATTATGAAATGTTTTTCTCATTCACCAGGTAGACACTAAAGTCCTATCAGATGACACCAAGTGAGAGTTGACTGTTCCTGCAGGTCCACCCCCTCCTGGAAGTGCCCATTTCTGTCTGTCACATGACTCTACTTGGAACTAATGTTGCAAGGGGGCGTTCTTTGTTGTTGCTTTTATTTTGATGATTTGTGACCTGTTAACCCCAAATAAGCTGTGAGCACCTACTTTCCGAACAGGTCCCCTGGACTCATCCACCTCTATGTAAAGGACAGTTATCTATAAGTCATGTGGTAGGAGGAAAGGATTGGTTAATTAGTTGGATTTTGGTTGGTTGGTTGATTGGTTGGTTGGTTGGTTGGTTGGTTGGTTGGTTGGTTGGCTGGATGGCTGGTGCTGCTGTGTCTCAAACCCATTGTCTATACAGGTAAAATTCACACCTAGCCAAAGCAAAATCTCACATATGCTGAGCCAGGGAGGGAAGCTGGCCTGAGCCAGAGGTGCTGGTGCACATCTGTAATCCCAGCACTCACTTGAGAGGTTGAAGCAGGATTGAGAGTTTAAGAGCAGCCTGAGCTACACAGTGATACCCTCTCTGTCCCACCTCATCTCCACAAAAGAAGTTTTTTAAAATACTGCTGCTCAGTAGGAATACCAGGCCAGAAAATAATAATGGTCCTTAGAAGATGAACATCTTTTGTGATAAGAGACTAGAAAAGGGCATTAAGAGCACTGACAGCTCTTCCAAAGGACCCTGGTTTGGTTCCCAGCACTCATATAGCATCTCACAACCATATGTAAATCCTGTTCTAGGGGATCCAACACTTCTTTCTGGCCTCCTCAGGCACTTGACATATAAGTGATACACAGATGTACATGAATGGAAAACACCCATACACATAAAAGATAATTTTAAAAGAGACTAGTATAGTGTGTGATACATGCTAATTAATCATCACATTCTGGTGCATATAAGAAGGCCTCCTGAGTGACACTTCACTTTTATGAATGTTGGTATTCCTAAGTTCTTTCAGTAGAGTTCAGTTTGATTTTGATCTTTTGAGATTGCATCTTGTATAGCCCACTATGTATAAATTTTATACAAGCCCACTTGTATAAATTCACTATGTGGCCAAGGGTAAAAACTGGTGCCCGGACATAGTACCTCATCCCTGTAACTTCAGCATTTAGGAGATGGAAGCAGGAAGATCATAATCTCAAGCTTGAACAAAGTCTGGGCTATATAGCAGGAGCCTAACTCAAGAATGCTCATAGGAACGTATCTACCTTAAAATACATCACAACGCTCAGTCTTTAGTGGGCATCTTCACTGCTATCAGAAGTTATTTTCAACCTCTGTAGGATTTTTTTCCTTCTTATATGTAAGTTGAACTTGTGTCCCTAATCTTTAAATTATCAAAAAGGTAAGCTTGATAGAATATGAATAAGATTGTCTTATGTGAATCCATGATACATATGCTTTTAATGAACTAAAAAGATGCCTACCAGTAGTTCACTATGGGCTGATCTCTTCCTCATTTTCATCCTCTTCTTTTAATTTGTAATTGTCTATTTCAAGCATTTTTGACCCATTGAAAAGAAAATGCCCCCATGTTGGTGAGGTACACCTCAAAGGGGGCTGAGGCAGCCCTGGTGACGTGGCAGTGGTAGGATACACCTTTAATCCCAGCACAGGTACATCTCTGAGTTTGAGGCCAGCTCTGGTCTATAGAGCTGAATTCCAGGACATCCAGGACCACACAGAGATACCCTGACTCAAAAAACAGAAACAAATAAAAAAAAAGGCTATGTTGTGTCTTGTTAGGATGGTCTGTGTCCTCCTTAGGCTGTTCTTGACAGAAAATAGAAGTCAGTTTTGAGCCAGATCACCTGGGGACCTGAATTTGTTCCTAGAACCCACACATTGTCCTCTGATGTGGTTTAGAGGTACTTGGTGAGCAAGATTCATGGATTTCCCAAGAAGAGGGAAAGGAAGAGAATCACCACTTCATGGAATTGTGTGACTTTCAAATCCTGTGTTCTCAAGTGATTATTCTGCACATACAGACTTTAAGTCCTGAGCCATGATTATTAGAGGCACGTGCCTGTAACCCTAGCATGGGGCAGGCTGGGAGAAGATGGTGAATCAAGGACAGTATCTCACATTTGTTTTTTTTTGTTTAATTACAACCATATGCATATTGCAGCACTGTTTAATCTCGGTTATTTTTAAAAAGCCAAGGAGTTAGGAAGGGACTGTAAAGAGGTTGGAGAGTCATGTTTGTATATACTATCTACAGTATGAAATTCTCAGAATAAATAAAAGTAATATATTTTAAAGTGGTAATTTTATAAGAAACCTGTTTTTTCTACTATTTTAAATGTGCTTATGTTGAGGTACTCATACCTATAAATAATGAGCATTTTGTCACATACTTAATTGAGTACACCAGGAGCAAATACACGGGAGATGAAGGTCCCTGCTGTCAGTAACCAGGGATATTCCCAACCTGTTCATCTGAAGGCCAGTGAGGCACTTGACGAGAATCTCAGCTTGCCTTCTGTTGCTATTTTGAGATAACATCTCACCACATAGCCTGGCCTGGGGAAATCAGGTGTATACAGCTAGGCCCCACACAATGCTATGACTCACTAGGAATTGAATTTATTTCTTTAAGCATATTTCTGGTGTGATTTCATTTTTTTTTTAATTCCAAAACCTTTCTGACTTTTATGAAGGAACTAGAAACTGAACAAAAAGCATTTGATGTTGGAAAACTTCTGTCTGAAATTTTTAATCAAATTAATAAGATCTTGGGTATGAGGTTTTCATAGAATCAAGATTGTGTATTGAAATGTTTGCAAATTCCATTTTGGCAGCTGGCATTTGCTTCTAGATAGTTCAGAAAGGTTGGAAGCAGGGTTAAGAGTATGAGAGAGACCAAATCCACCACTATAATAACTGATTCTGACTGAGAAATATGTGAGAGTTCCTAATATTATTCTCCTACATTAAATATGTTTGAAATTTTCCAATATAAAGATTTCTTTTTTATTTCTGTGGTTTATAAACTATAGAAACTGGCTGTCATCTTCTGAGGGGACGCTCTGGGCTCCATCACTGGCCCTCGCTGTTTCCTTCCACATCTTCTGCCCTCTGAAGCAGGCAGAATAGCTCAGACCAGGCAAAGCATACCACAGACACCACCTACCACCTTTCCATTAAAAAAATGAAATAGAGGCTGAAGAAATGGCTCCACGGTGAAGAGCACTGGCTGTTCTCCTACAGGGATCTTGGTTGTGTTCCCAGTACCTGCATGGCCACTATAGCCTTTTATAACTCTAAGCCAGGGCATTTGGTGCTGTCTTTGATCTTCCCAGGCACCAAGCATATACATGGTGTGCATACACACATGTGGACAAACATTTATATACATAAAGCAAAAATGAATCTAAAATAAAGTGAAATTTGTGTGTCAGATGCCCCAGTCTTAGATTTATCCAGGTCTTCAATAGAGCCCAAAAAGGTGACTCATTAACACACCCTCCTTGGCAACTCCTGGGGCTCTGAGGCTGCAATGTCAGTGTCACTGCTAAAAAGCTGTTTTCTCAAATGGACTGAGCAAATGAAGTCAGTCAGTTGCTTCCAGAGCTCTTCTCATGTGATCCCTCAATGGTCAGAAGAGGTTCCCATTCTTCTGCACCACAGCTCAGCTTCAAGTCACTAAGAACCATGCTCTAAACCAACAATGCTCTCTTACCTCTGGCTGGCTCTGAGGCCTTAGCTAGTTGCTTGTCTTTGCCTGGCTCTGATAACATAGTAAAGTTTACTTCAAAGTATTGGGATTGTTATACTTGATGGCTTCTGATGGGTTGGGGCCTGTAAAGCAGCATTTGAATATTTCAACTGGTCTAAATCTGTGCAGATGACTCTCAGTTTGTGAGCTGACAGAGGGTACCAGGCTCTTTGTCAGAATCCCAGTTTCCAGCTTCAGAGCTGGGCTATCTCATGCCCCATCCTGCCTCACCTGGTTGGGTGACAAGGAAAGTCAGGCAGTGGTGGCACCTGGAAGGCAGAGGTAGGAAGATCTCTGTGAGTTCAAGGCCAGCCTGGTCTACTGAGTAAATTTCAGGACAGGCTCTCCACCCTACAGAGAAACCCTCCTGTAACAACAAACAACAAAAAACTGAACAAGAACAATTTTGTTTACTGATTTACTGATAAGCAACTAGTTATGAAAGTAGACTTTCCTAGCAGGCATGCAGTTTGCCTTTTGTAGACAGCCACTGCAGCTGATTTTAAACACAACAGCTTTCTTCTGAGGACTATAGTGTGGTGATATATTTTATTTTTCATAAAATCAGCCTGGAATATCAGAAAATAGATCGCCCACAGTCAAGCCATGAGGGTCAGAGAGTGGTGACTCACACCTTTAATCCTATCACTCAAGGAAACAGATCTTTCTGTGTTTCTGTGAGTTCAAAGCTTAACAAACAGTAGTAGCTCACACCTTTAATCCTAATTCTAGGATTATGATGTAGAGTTGAGCCTGAAAGTGAAACAACTGGGCAGGGAAGATATTTAAGGCAGAAGGAGGCATTCTGTAGGAGCAACCAGCCGAGTAGAGGACTCTTGAAGATAGCATTTACCCTGTTCAGCCTGAAAAGTTTATTGGATGAGATTGACTGTGATCTGTTTCTTCTCTCTGATATTCCAGCTTTTCCCTGAATATCTGGCTCTGGGTTTTCATTATATACTAACTAGAATTTGTGCAATATTACAACTTTGTTTAAAATAAGAAATAAGCAGGCTGGGAAGATGGCTTAGCTGGTAAAAATAAAATAAAATACAAAAAGAAAAAAATACTCGCCCATACCTGAGTTTGGATCTCAATAACCCACATTTAAAACCTGGTGTGGCCCATCAGTTCCGGTTCCACTTCCAGGACCGGGTGCTATCTACACAGTAAGTCCCAGCGAACTTTGTAGCAGGTGCAGATAAAGTCTGCCTGTCACCATACCCACAGCTGCTACTGAGGGAATTTGCATGGCCACCCACCTTGACCTGGAACTGAGCGAACAGATAACTTCTGGGGTCCCTGAAGGGTAGATTCAGACCCTGCCCAGGGAGGTGACAGAAGTCACACAAGCCCGAGTGCCACAACTGATCAGGAGCCATCTAATCATGAACCCCTGAAGCCATGGGCAAACGTCAGTGCAAAAAATTACATGATAATACAAAGAACAACATGGTAACTCCAGAAGAGAGTGGCGAGCTTAAAAATGCAAGACCTGAACTGAGCAATGAAGAGGAAACAGAAGGAAGCAACACCAAAAATTCCTTTTTGATGATCATCAAAGCTGTCAAAGAAGATATGAAAAATAGCCTTAAAGAAATGGAAGAAAATACAAACAAAAAAATGGAAGAGATGAACAAATCTATGAAAGAAACATGCCAGGAACTAAAAGCTGAAATAAAAGCTGAAATGGAAGCAATAAAAAAGGCACAAAATGAGGCAAAGATGGAAAGAGAAAATCTGAAGAAAAAAGCTGGAACCACAGATACAAGCATAACAAACAGAGTTCAAGAGATAGAAGATAGAATCTCTGAAGTGGAAGATTCAGTAGCTCAAATAGATATATCAGTCAAAGAAAATAGTAAAACTAAAAAAGCCATAACTTAAAATGTTCAGGAAATCTGGGACACCATGAAAAGACCTAATTTGAGAATAATAGGAATAGAAGAAGGAGAAGAATACCAGCTCAAAGGCACAGATAATGTTTTCAATAAAATCATAGAAGAAAACTTCCCTAACCTGAAAAAGGAAATGCCTATAAAGATACAAAAAGCTTACAGAACACCAAATAGATATGACCCCAAAAAAAAGTCAGCGCGCCACATTATAATCAAGCCACAAAACATACAGAACAAAGAAAAAATTTTAAGAGCTGCAAAAGAAAAGGGCCAACTCACATATAAAGGTAGACTCATCAGAATAATGCCTGACTATTCAATAGAAACGATGAAAGCTAGAAGGGCTTGGTCAGAAGTTATACAGATGCTAAAACAGCATGGCTGCCAAACTAGAATACTATACCCTGCAAAATTATCAATCACCATAGATGGAGTAAACAAGGTATTTCAGGACAAAGTCAGACTGAAAGAATATCTATCTACCAGTCCAGCACTACAGAGAGTATTAGAGGGAAAACTCCCAACATAAGGACCCCAGATACACCCACAAAATCACAAACAATCAATAAGTACACAGAAGAATACCCTAGAGAAAGGAAATACAAACAAGTTACCACCAAAAATGGCAGGAAATATGAATCAATGGTCACTAATTTCCCTTAATATCAATGGACTCAACTGTCCTATAAAACGTCACACACTAACAAGATGGATCCAACAACAGAAGCCATCCTTCTGTTGCCTACAAGAAACACACCTCAACTGCAAAGACAGACACAGGCTTAGAATAAAGGGCTGGGAAAAGATTTTCCAGTCAAACAGTCCAAAGAAACAAGCAGGGGTTGCAATCCTAATATCTAACAAAGTAGACTTTAAGCTAAAAGCAATTAAAAGGGACCAAGATGGTCACTACTTATTCATCACAGGAAAAATTGATCAAGAGGAGATTTCAATCTTAAATATTTATGCCCTTAATATAAGGGCACCTACTTATGTAAAAGAAACACTACTAAAGTTCGAATCCCACATCAATTCTTACACCCTAATAGTGGGAGACTTCAATACCCCACTTTCAACCCTGGATAGATCAACCAGAAAGAGTCTCAACAGAGAAATAAGGAGTCTAAAAGAGGTTATGATGCAAATGGATTTCATAGATATCTACAGAACCTTCCACCCAAAGGCAAAGGAATACACATATTTCCCAGCTCCTCATGGAACTTTCTCCAAAATTGACCACATAATTGGTCATAAAGCAAATATCAACAGATACAAAAAAAATGGAAATAATCCCTTGTAACATATCAGACCACCAGGGCCTAAAGTTAGAGTTCAACAACATCAAAACCCAAAGAAAGCCTACCAAATCATGGAAACTAAACATCACTCAGCTGAACCATCTCTGGGTCAAGGAAGAAATTAAGAAAGAAATCAGAGTCTTCCTAGAATTCAATGAAAATGAATCTACAACGTATCCAAACTTGTGGGACACAATGAAAGCAGTCTTAAGAGGAAAATTCATAGCGCTAGATGCCTATATGAAAAACCTAGAGAAATCCCACACTAGAGACCTAACAGCACAGCTGAAAGCCTTAGAACAATTAGAAGCGAACTCACCTAGAAGGAGTAGATGGCAGGAAATAATCAAACTTAGAGCTGAAATCAATACAATGGAAACGAAAAGAACAATACAAAGAATCAATGAATCTAAGAGTTGGTTCTTTGAGAAAGTTAACAAGATAGATAAGCCCTTAGCCAAACTAATCAAAAAACGGAGAGAGAGTGTTCAAATCAACAAAATCAGAAACGAAAAGGGGGACATAACAACAGACCCCAGGAAATACAGAGAATTATCAGATCATACTTTGAAAATCTGTATTCCACAAAAATGGAAAACCTAGAAGAAATGGACAGCTTTCTGGAAAGGTACCATCTACCAAAATTAAATGAAGATCAGATTAATTACCTAAACAGGCCTATAACCCTTAAGGAAATTGAAGCTGTCATTAAAAACCTCCCCAAAAATAAAAGCCCTGGTACAGATGGTTTCAGTGCCAAATTCTACCAGACATTCAAAGAAGAATTACTACCGTTACTCCTCAAACTACTTCACACAGTAGATACTGAAGGAATATTGCCAAATTCCTTTTATGAGGCCACAATCACCCTAATACCCAAGCCACTCAAAGACACAACAAAGAAGGAGAATTACAGACCAATTTCCCTCATGAATATTGATACAAAAATTCTCACCAAAATTTTGGCAAACCATATACAACAATGTATAAAAGATATCATCCAGCACGACCAAGTAGGTTTCATCCCAGAAATGCAGGGCTGGTTTAACATATGAAAAACTGTAAATGTTATCAATCATATAAACAAACTAAAGGAACAAAACCACATGATCATATCCTTAGATGCAGAAAAAGCCTTTGACAAAATCCAACACTCCTTTATGATTAAAGACCTGGAGAGATCAGGAATACAGGGAGAATACCTAAATATAATAAAGGCGATTTACAAGAAGCCGACAGCCAGTATCAAACTTAATGGAGAAAAACTCAAATAAGCCCACTAAAGTCAGGAACTAGACAAGGATGTCCTCTCTCTCCTTATCTATTCAATATAGTTCTCGAAGTTTTAGCTAAAGCAATAAGGGAACAAAAAGAGATTAAGGGGATACAAATTGGAAAAGAAGAAGTGAAGCTATCTCTACTTGCAGATGTTATGATTGTATTCATAAGTGACCCACAAAATTCTTCCAAGGACCTGTTACAGCTGATAAACACCTTCATCAATGTAGCAGGATACAAGATTAACTCAAATCAGTAGCCCTTCTATACACTAAAGATAGAAGAGCTGAAAAAGAAATAAGGGAAACATTACCCTTCATAATAGCTGCAAATAGTATTAAATACCTTGGAGTAACTATAACCAAAGAAGTAACAGACCTACTTGACAAAAATTTTAAATCACTGAAGAAAGAAATTGAAGAGGATATCAGAAAATAGTAAGCTCTCCCATGTTCCTGGATTGGTAGGATCAACATCGTAAAAATGGCAATTCTACCAAAGGCTATCTACAGATTCAATGCACTGCCCATCAAAATCCCAACACAGTATTTTTTGGAACTTGAAAAAACAATACTCAATTTCATTTGGAATAACAGGAAAGCCAGGATTGCCAAAACAATTTTATTCAACAAAAGAACCTCAGGAGGTATCACCATCCCTGACTTCAAGCTATACTATAGAGCTACAGTAAGAAAAACAGCCTGGTACTGGCTTAAAAACAGACTTGTGAACCAAGGGAATAGAATTGAGGATCCAGACATTAACCCAAAAACCTATGAACACCTGATCTTTGACAAAGAGGCACAAAATATTCAATGGAAAAAAGATAGTGTATTTAACAAATGGTGTTGGCATAGCTGGATGGAAGTGTGTAGAAAAATGCAAATAGATCTGAGTCTGTCACCCTGCACAAAACTCAAATCCAAGTGGATCAAAGACCTCAAAATAAACCCAGCAACTTTGAACTTGATAGAAAAGAAAGTGGGAAATACACTTCTACAAATTAGCACAGGCGACCACTTCCTAAATATAACACCAGTGGCACAGGCACTAAGACCAACAATCAATAAGTGGGATCTCCTGAAGCTAGGAAGCTTCTTCAAAGTCAAGGACACTGTCAATAGGACAAAACGCCAGCCTACAGAATCGGAAAAGATTTACAAGTGATAGAGGACTGATCTCTAAGATGTATAAAGATGTATAAAGAGCTCAAGAATCTAGAGCCCAAAACCTTGAATAACCCTATCAAAAAATGGGGTACAGATCTAAAAAGGGAATTCTCAGCAGAGGAACTACAAATGGCTGAAAGGCACCTGAAAATGTGCTCTTCATCTTTAGCCATCAGAGAAATGCAAATCAAAACAACTTTGAGATGCCACCTAACACCTGTTAGATTGGCTAAGATAAAAGGCACAGATGACAGCCTATGTTGGAGAGGATGTGGATCAAGGGGAACACTCCTACATTGTTAGTGGGAGTGTAAGCTTGTTCAGCCACTTTGGAATGCAATATGGAGGTTTCTCAGAAAATTGAGAATCAATCTCCCCAAGGACCCAGCAATTCCACTTCTGGGTGTATACCCTAAAGAGGCACATTCACACTCCAAAGGTATTAGCTCAACTATGTTCATAGCAGCATTATTTGTAATAGCAAGAACCTGGAAACAACCTAGATGTCCCTCAACTGAAGAATGGATTAACAAACAGTGGTACATCTACACAATGGAATACTGCTCAGCAGTAAGAAAAAATGATATCCTAAAATTCGCAGGCAAATGGATGGATTTGGAGAATATCCATTTGGAGGTATCACAAACTCAGAAAGATAAGCAGGGGATGTACTCACTCACTAGTGGTCTCTAAAAAAACAAACAAGAAAAAAAGCCAAGCATGTCCAAGCGGCAAACCACAACCAGTGAAGAGCTTGGGATCAGAAACATCCTAGACTGACCCTTCGAACCCCACTCCAACTATAGGAACACCTGACTCACTCTTGAGGGAGGGGGGACAAAACTGGATTTGGCCAGGAGTGGAGACTGATCCAAGCATTATTGGGTCAGTTGGACCATAGAACTGTCTGCTCCCTGCCCAGGGAGGGAATGGGGAGTTGTGGAGAAGAAAAATGACCTGATGTGGTGGGAGGGGGAAGGGACCTTGAATAAGGATATACAGGGATGGGAAAACAAAATTCAGAGAGAAAGCTGAACACAAAGTAAATATCTGTGTAGCAATCTTATTTGCATTATCACCCTTGATAAGTCATGCTTATGATTTTTATCTTCTCTGTACTTATTGTTAACTTTTCAGCATTTTAAATTCATTTTACTGGTTTTTTTTTTTGATAAATACAAAATAAATAAAGAAAAAAAAAGGAGTATGGATTTCACCCACCTCAAAAAAAAAAAAAAAAAAGCATATCAAGGGCATTTGGGATAATAAATTTCACAAATAGTTGACATTACAAAAAATAAATAAATAAATAAAACCTGGTGTGGAGGAGCACCTCTCGGTGCAGGATGGTGATCCCTGAGGCTCCTTGGCCAGCTAGGCTAGTTGAATCAATGAGCTTCAGGGTCACTGGAAGACTGTCTCAAAATGGTAATGGTGGAGGCTATTAAGAAAAGATTAGCCTCCAAACAGTTCAAGCACATCCATGCATGCATATAAGCAATACAGCATACCTACACCAAAAACATAAATGAGAAACAAATGCCTAGCACAGTGTGGAGTTGCTTTGGCACCAATGATGTGTGAAAAGCTGCTTTCTTCTGATTACCAGACTGAATTCAAGTCCTGCTCTGTACAATCAAATATTATGCAGACAGATGTAAGGTGTTACCAAGGGAGGGGCTGAAAGAGGTTACAATGAGCCTGAATGTGATGTTACAGACTCTGAGCAAGGAGTAAGTTTTTCATAGCTGTGTAATTTTAATAATCTTAAGAGTGAAGGCCAGAGTATGCCTTTCACAGCTGGAGTCACTCTCTAGCTTAGCTTTCCATTTGGTGAAATAGCTGTTTGTAAAATGTCAGTTCACTATTTGCATACAGCCAAGGTGACTACCTTCTCTCTCTTCATGATTAAGAGACTGTAGAGCCCAATGCTGATTATAACAGCTAGACTTCTAGTTTTGACACACTGGTAAAGAATTCACTTAAGAAAGTATGTGAGCAGTAAGCAGTAAGTTGGTTTAACACCCAGCTCCCAAATAAATCGAAGAGACTTATCCTTAATTACAAATGTCTGGCCTTAGCTTGGCTTATTTTAAGCCAGCTTTTCTTAACTTAAAATTATCCCATGTACCTTTTGCCTCAGGGCTTTTTTGCTTTTTTTCTGTATATCTTCCTTTCATTCTTACTCAGTGGCTGGCTGTGTGGCTGAGCAGCTGTTCCCCAGTGTCCTGTCCTTCTTCTCTTGCTCTTTTTCATTTCCTCCTCCAGTTTGTTCAGCTCTTTATTAAACCATCAGGTGTTTACAGTCACAGTAACATGGCTTTACAAAGCTAAACAAATGTAATACATACTAAAATAATATTCTACAACATGGCTCTGTATGCATATATTCAGTAAAAAAAAATAGCCAGAAATATCAGAGGCCAGAGCCAAGCCGTGAAGGTCAGAGAGTGGTGACCCATGCCTTTAATCCCAGCACTTGAGAGGCAGAGAGAGATCCTCTGGATCTCTGTGAGTTCAAGGCCAAACAAAGCCAGGAGGTGATGGAATCCACCTTGAATCCTAGTGCTAGGAATGTTGAATAAGGAAGTAAGATAGCTGAGCAGGGAAAGAAATATAAGACAGGAGAAGACAAAAATTTTAACCTTTTGCCTGAGGACTCAGGGAGAGAGATCTACCTTGTCAGGCCTGAGGAGTTCACTGGGTGAGAATTGGCTATCATTTGTTCCCTGTCTCTTTGATATTTCAGCTTTTCCTCAATATCTGGCTCAGAGTTTTATTATAATACTAAATAGAATTCATGCAAAGTGGCTTAGAGTTAAGAGCATTTGTTGCTCTTGCAGAGGACCCACATTCAATTTCTAGCACCCACTTGGTAGCTCACAACCATCCTAACTCCAGTTCCAGAGGATCCAAAAGCACATATGTAATGTGCATACATGCATACAGGCAAAACATTCACAACCATAATGTAAAATGAATAAATATGAAAAGACATAAAGAGAGAAGATATATTTTAGACGCAAACACTCAGCTGACAATGTATAAAGAATGTGGCTCCTCCATAGAACAGAAGCAAGTGGAGGTCAATCACCCTGTCCCCTCCAGAAAGGGCACATTTACGTGAGGATATGCATGTTGCATCTCAGGATCGCTGGAAGGCTAGAAGTCTTCCTGTCAGCATTAATCAGAATGCTTCTGTGGCTGCTCAAATATACCTGTCAGTCATGTTGAAGGCAGTGCAGGCTTGTGATTAATCATTCCTGCGTTCAGAAAGTTAACATTCTGTCTCTAACTTGATAAAAGTTTTTAAGTGCAAAATACTGTTTAATGGAGGAATTTGTTTCATTATTTGTTTAATATGATTTAAAGTGTCAATATTGTAACTGGACACATATACACTAAAACAACAAAGTAAAAAGCCCTACTCCTTTACATTGGGAGTAGCATTTGGGGAACTCAGATTCAGAGTGCCTATATGCTTTGAGTTTGGGAACATTTTGGTTTTTATTAAGATGGTCCCTCCTGTTAAAATTTCTAAGGGCTATCGAGGTGATATGTGCTCTTTGCAGAGGACTTGGGTTCCATTCCCAGTTCCCACATGGCAGCTCACAACTGGCTGTAACTTGAATCTCATGCCTCCTCCAGCTTCTGAAGGTACCAGGCATGCACAATGCAGAGAAACACTCACACATGAAAACACATAAATATATCTTAATTTTTTTTTCTTAAATGAAGCATCATTTGAAGGTCAGTATTGACTCTTCACTTAAGCCTGTTGCTTTGGGAGCTCAAGGTCAGCAGAATTCAGTGCTTCCAGTGACTTATACTGGGTGGTCCCTGTGTGCAGACATGCCTCAGCTTGTAACACTAGCTCTGACCTTCTGTTTGGCTGTTCTCTCTGCACACTTTCCTGGCTGCTCTCAGTGAAAATCTATATTGCTAACCACTTTTCATTGCTCTTCCTGTAGCAATGTTCTCTAATTTTGTCAGTTTGAACGTTGTTTGCATTAAAAGCTTTTATATCTGAACATTGTATGAAAATTCTCCTGTTTACTTTTTAGAAGACACTACCCTAGAGTTCCTCTCAGAAATTACCACTTATGTACCTTTAGTTTCTTTTATTATTTTATTCTGTTCATTTTATTTTAGTGCTAGGAATGGGACCTCATGCCTCCAACATGCTGGCAACAGTGACTTGATAATGATATTGGGTGGCTTATATACCTGAGTGCTGACTCACACATTCTCCCAAATTGAGGTCTCCTGTACTAGAACCAGCCTCTCCCACTGTGACATGTTATGCTGTGTGAGTATCTTAGATGTTTTCTTTCTCGAACTCATCTCAACCTTTTGTGTCTGGAGTTCATTAGAGAATTGGGCAAAAGTATCAGAGCGGTGCATTGGCCACTGTCAGTGGAAGACACTGAAATCACAGACAGGAACAGTAAGAAGATGTACAGTGGGGCATGCCCGGTAATCCCTGAACTTGGGGTCATGGGGGTCCAGGGAGTGGGTGGGGACTAAAGCCAGGGGATTGCCAACTGCAGTCAGCATAAGCCACAGAATGAGCCAGTATAGAAAAAAATGAAAAAAGATCATCCAGTGGTGATGGTCCTAGCCTTTAATCCCAGTGTTTAGGAGGCAAAGGCAGGCAGAAATCTGAGTTTGAGGCCATCCTAGTCTACAGAGGGAGTTCCAAGATCAGGGCTACACATAGAAACCATCTCTCTCTCTCTCTCTCTCTCTCTCTCTCTCTCTCTCTCTCTCTCTCTCTCTCTCTCTCACACACACACACACACACACACACACACACACACACACACACACACACACACACAAAAGGAGAAGAGGCAAGAGGAGGAGAGAAGAACTGGAAAAGAGATACAAATCCTCAATATAAACAAAGGTCTTTTGCTCCCTCCAGTCTAGGCCTGTCAGAAGTGCTTGTGTGGGTGGCTCACTCAGACAGGCCCTGCCTTTAGAATGTCAGAGGAGTCAAAAGCATTTGCTATGGATTTCCATGGATGTATTTTTCATTATTCTTTAAGTGAAAGTAATTAAAGATGATGGTGACTTAAAACCTCTAACAGTTAATTCTTCCCATTCTAAGGTTAAAAGAACATTTTTTTAAACAATGGGAAAAAGAAAGAATTGTGTATTGTGAGCCAGAGTTTTTTCTTTATTAATATATTTGTGTTAGCATGCTCTTTTTGGTTTTTTACAGTTTGTTTTACTCTGACCATCAGATAGCACAGTCCTGTTGGAAACATTTCATATATTCCGACATATATAACATATATTCTGACATATATAACGACTTCTCTCTTGCAACTTTAAGCTTTTTTAAAGAGGTTCTACATCTGCTGTAATTATTTTATTGAGTAAATGGGCTTCAATGTAAGTTATTTGACTTTTGTACAACAACTGAAGTATATAAACAGAGATTAAAGGCTTGGCTTGTGGGCTCAGAAGCTATGTCAGAACCATCTTGCTCCCTGCGGGTTTGGATTTATTTACAGCTGTGAATATCCAGCCTTTGGACATTACAACAAGGCCTTGCCGTCTACAAGGCTCACACTTTGAAAACTATGCTTTTGTGCATTTCAGACAGACAGATAGACACACACACACACACACACACACACATACACACACACTACCTACTTACCTCTTAGGGTTGGAGAGGTGGCTCTGTAGTTAACAATGCTTGTTGCTTTTCCAGAGGACTCAAGCCGAGTTCCAAAAACCCAGACTGGCTGGCTCACAACCACCTTTAAATACAGCTTTAGGAGATCTGATGCTCTCTGGGGACACATATGTGTGTACATGTTCTCTCTCTTTCTCTCCCTCTCTTTCTCCTTTTCTACCTCCCTCTTTCCCTTTCTCCCTCTCTCCAACTCTCCCTTCCCCCCACAAATAAATAAATAAATAAATAAATAAATAAATAAATAAATAAATAAATAAATAAATAAATATTTTTTTTTTAGCCTGTGTTTGAAGTAAGCTTATGAACTTGACTCTGGGTAGTGTATTGACCACTCTTAGCTGCCTGTGGCCACATGGTCATGGTTTGGGCTTCCTGACAGCTTCTTTCAGGAGTGACACAGCTGTCAGACTATGAGCTACAGTTTTATCCTGATGAAATTTATTGACCTGTGTCCACATTCTAGCTGTGCCACAGACTCTTGGTGGCCACATAAACAGAAAGGTTTTGGGTGCTGTGCACAGGCTAGGTTTGCCACATACTCCTGGATAAAACTAGAAGCCAGTCAGTTACAAGGCTAGGGCAGCTTAGTGGTGGATCCAGTGCTTACTCAGGTACACAGACCTGGAATTGATTAGCAGCACCCAAACGGTACACGTAGAAAGTAAAAATAAATCCTAGGCTTAGTGGTACACACCTGCAGGTAGAGGCAGGAGGATCAGGAGTCAAGGCCAGCCTGAGCTATAGAAAGATGCATCTCCAAAAAATATAAAGAGAAAATAAATACTATGCAAACATTAAAATGATATTAAGCAGCTGGCTGTGACCTACATGTGTGTCCTGTTTCCTTACCATACACCACTTCTAAGACTAAATGCTGCTTCTCTTGTTTATTTTGCAATTTAATTTTGTCTCTCTTTAGTCTATATCCTGTGGTCTCTTGTTAGTGGGAAATGGTGTCACTCCAGTAAGACAAGCTGTCAGAAACATCTGTGCATGGCTAGTAATATTGCAGCAGTTTTCAAACTTTATGTTGTCTTAAAATCTGGTAAGAGTGTAAAACATTCTAGGAGATGTGGACCACTGTACTGTATACAGAAAGGTCCCAAAGCCCATGAGTTTTGAGCCTTTCTTACTAAACTTGGGGCCTCCCTATGTACATACAGTCCCTATGTGGCAATCACATTTTCTTTCAGAGTATCCACCCAGCAGAGAGGACACAGGTGCACTGGACTGGGTCAGTGCCCCCTAGGCCATACTCAGCCCCAGATGCACTCTTCTGTCTTTGTACCTGAAGGGGTTATTACTGCATGTACTCTTTGGTTTCACTAGTGGTGTCCGATGTCCTGAGGCAGCAGAATCAAAGGGTAGATGACACTCTTCACTCAGCCTTCAAGGCTGTGGACACAGCAGCATGACTACCCAATCCCCACATCCTCACTGTGGCCTGTCCAGGACTGCCTTCTATCGATTTCTTTCCAGAATCTTGTAATAAAAGGCAATTGAGGAGTGTGAACCATGTCCTAGGACACAGGAAAGGTTTCATATGCCAGAGCTCTGCTTGGCCAAGCCTGGTGTGACCCTCTGCCCTGCTAGTCTTGCCTGCTCCTTTGGGACCTACACCAGAAGTCTAGGGAGCTCTTCACTGTATTAGAGATGTAGCTCAGAATGTGTAATCAGGAATTCCACCTCCACCCCAAACCAATTGGTCTTCACCTTGAGCCCAGTGTGTGCCTGTCTCTTGCTAGGAATCCCCGAGCTGCAGCCCCTGCCAGAGCTTCTGCCCTTGCACCTCTCTCTGCCCTGCCCATCTGTCTGCTCTGCTACTTCTCACTCATACCTGAGCTTGCTTTACATTTCATTTCTTTCATCTTTTCATGAACTCAGAAAAATGTTTAAAAACAAATGAAGAAAAACTGTAGCTATTTGTTTAGTGTGTGTGTGTGTGTGTGTGTGTGTGTGTGTGTGTGTGTACAAGTATGTGGCATGCCTCTGGATGTGAGTATAGACACCAAAGGTTGACATTGGGTGTTTTTTGTTCTTTATCATATTTATTATGTATATGGATATTTGCTTGTATATATGTTTATGTATGCCTGATGGAAGTCAGAAATGGTTTCAGATTCCCTGGGACTGGAATTACAGAGAGTTGTAGTCTGACTTGTGGGTACTGGAAATTGAATTTCATTCTTCTGGAAGAGCAGCCAGTGCTCCTAACCACTGAGCCATCTATCTAGCTCTTTATTTTTAGGCATAGTCTCTCTCACCAAATCTGGAGGTCACTGTTTCAGACTGACTGGTCAGCAAGCCCTGAAATCCACTCGTGCCCTGCCCCCACCCCAGCAGTGGATTCTGGGTACCTGGTGTGGTATCCAGCTTGTCTGTGGGTGGAGGGGTCAGAACCTTGGTCCTTAGGTTTGCAAGCAAGCACTTTGCCACTGAGCCATCTCTCCAACCCCTATTAGTTTATTTCAGAAACACTTTAATCATTGCTTCTTAACTACATGACAGCTATATGTTGGATAATACCTAGTAGGAATCCATGGCTTTGGACTTGAGTGACAAGGCCATCGCTTATAATAGGCATATTCTCCACCAGAAATGTATGCATTGGACATTCACAACCTATTAACACCATCCTCATCAGAATGACTTTTTTTTTATTAGTAACCGTGATATAGCAAGAACTATTTTTACGTGTTTTATAGCTTGAAGAGAATAATTTAAACAATAAATAGTAATTTTACTAGATACAATCACAAAATATTTTATTTTAAAATATACTTTACACCAAAGAAAAACCATCCAGTGTAGTTCATACTTATTTTTACTTTCATTTTTATAAATATTAAAAGCAGATAAAAAGAATGTGTCGCCTCCTGTAAAATAGCACAGAGAAATGGCTTGGCCTCTGTCTCTCCCTCTTTACAGTCTGTTAGTATTGTTTTTTAATTGTTTGTTATGCAGAATTACAGGCTTCATTCTGCATACTTGTGAGTGTGTACTTCATTCATGTTTACCACCACTCTGTCACTCTGTTTACTTCATGCACCAGGTTGGTGGCTTTGTTCTGGGGTCCCCTCAGCTCTGAGACTGTGTGGGACTGGGGAGACCTTTACTGTCTAGGTCAACACATGCCTTCTTCATGCCATGGTTCTTTCTTGCCTAGCTAGGGAATGTAATAAACATAGAGAGCATTCTCTCTAATGCTTTGTAGACACATAGACAGCAGTGCCATGTACCCCACTTCCCTGTCTCTGTGCTGTTCTGGGTCTCCTGAGCACGAGGACCAGGGTCCAATAGGTGGTGTAAGATGGTTTCATTGTCAGGCTCTAAGATGTTGCCCTGATCTCCTCTGCATTCATACCTGACTTTTCTAAAATCTCATTCTGACACGCCCTTTTTGTATGTCTCTTCAGCGAACCTTGTATTACCCTTCATATCATACAGTGTCACACAAATTATGAGGACAATACAAGGTTAAACCTTACTATGCTAAAAGGAATGAAGTCTGAGAAGCCAACCCACCCTGAGTTTGGAAGTTGTCGGGAATATTGGAGTCCTGGCCCACCTTTTACTAACTAGCTGCTGACCTTAGGTAAATAGATGCCCTCATTTATGGGTTGAGCTGCAGTATCACTATATGAAAACAAATGTAGAACCTCTATAAATACTTTAAAATGTCTGAGTATCATTGTATAAAATGTATTCAACAGAAAGCCCAGAGTTGACCAGGCCTTTGAGATGCCTAAAACAGCAATTTTGTCACCTATGTAATGTCTTCAAACAGGTTTGTCCTAGATTGATGAGTCTACAGTTCTTGTGTGTGATGGATTTTTATCATCCATAAGGCAAATGAACATAAATAATTATAAATCAAATTTGATGATTGCATTTGGCTTTTGATTCCTAAGCCTGTGTTCTGTGTCATTTTAATGTTTAAGATAATCTTATCAACTAAAAGTTAATTATAAATCTACTTCTCTATTCCCACCACCCACAAGAAGCAAACTGTCACCTCACACAACTTATTTTGACTGTATAGAACATTCTAGAAAACCACTTTATTTCAAACACAAGCCATTCCATTTTTTCCTATATGCTATTGTTGTTCTTGGCTTATATAAAATATCTGTTATAGGTCTAAAAGACAAAATATATAAGAAGAAATAGCCAGGGATATAGTTCTGGTGGAGTGCTAGCCTAGCAAGAACAAAGCCCTGGTTTTAATCCCTTAGTAACCGCCGCCCCCCCCACACACACACACATATACACACACCAAATTTTGTATTATACTGGATAACAGATTTCTTGAGGTCAGTAAGTATGTGTATAAGACAGTCTAGCCTAGTTATTTACAGTGAGGTTTAAGTAAATGCAATTAACTAAAATGGACACCTATGTTATGCAGGTCATTTGTTATTTTTAAACTGCCCACAGGGACACCAGGAATCCAGTCTACATATGTGCTTTATTTAAAAAAAAAAAAAAACACTTTTATTTATTTATTTGCCTTAGTGTTTGCCTGGAACTGGAACTACAGACAGTTGTTAGCTGCCATGTGGGTGCTGGGAATTGAACCCGGGTCCTCTGGAAGAGCAGACGGTGCTCTTAACCGCTGAGCCATCTCTCCAGCCCCCTACATATGTGCTTTAAACAACTGGAACACTAGATGTTCAAAGACAAGTAAGAGACAGGTGGGTAAGCCCTGCAATGCCCTGGCTTGATGCCAAGGGCAGGGTCCAGGCTACAGTAGGCAGAAATACTAGCTAGAACCCAGTGGTCTCTTCTGATAGGAGCACATGGAAGTTTAGGAAAACCAAGATAGTAAGAGTGACAACAACTGTTTCAAAGCAACTCTCAGGGTCCAATGGCACCTAAACAAAGCTTGTTCAAACAGTGCTCTGTAAGGGAAGAAGTATGTTACAACACAGGCATTTTCTAAGTTCAGTCTCCAGGACCCATGTGGTTCAAGGAGAGGTCTAATGCCCACACATTGCCCTTTGACCCTCCACATGTGTGCTATGGCATGTGCTTGCTCACATATACAGATATATACACACAGAAAAATAAGTTTTAAGAAAAATAAAATTTTCTATGCCCAGTGAAATATTAACAACATGAAAAAACCAGGAACTAGAATCAAAGAGAACAGATAAAAGAGGAAATGCTTTTGGACTTCAACTGATGAATTAAAAAGCAAACTTTGCAGAAAATTATTGTAGTTTCCAGTGCATATTTAAATGTGTGTTGTTATTATCACAAAACATGAAGTTGTAAGGAACTTACTGGCTTGTCTATTCAAGTAGACCTAGAATGCAAGCATCCAGCCATACAGATGCTTCTCTTGGCTGTCCTGGAAGTATGTTGGACATTGCACTGGACCATGTGGTCTCTGTCACACTCTACAAGCAAGTGTGTCTACCTGTTTCTCTGGACGTCTCCTCCCCTCCCGTACATGCTGGCTTATTTCTGAACTTAGAGCATCTCCCTCAGAATGAACAATCAGCAATGTGTGTCACTGCTGCTTTCTTGTACTGTGTTAATTTTATATAGACTCAGAAAATAAAATAGCACTTTCAGCCTGTGACCCCAGAATTCAGGAAATAGAGGGAGGATAGTGAATCCCAACCTGAGCTCCATAGGGATACTTTGTCTCCAAAAATAAAGCAGAGTAAGTACCATATCTTAGGACAGTTGACATGTGGCACTGGAGAGCCAGTTCCAGAAGTTCAGGAGGAAGTCCTGCATTGGCCCCTCCTAGGTATCTGGAAAATGCAACGCTCTTATCTCTTTTGTATCTTCCCAGTAGACAATTTGGGTTCTTCTCAAGGTTTTGAATTGTGTTTAAATGTGTACTGTTTGTTTTAGTGCATCATCCCAGTGATCTACCTACCTTTGAAGGAATCAGCTGGAAGATGGGATAGGTACTAACACACACCAGGAAGGACATGCTAAATGGCTGCAGTTTCCTTACTTGTTCTCTAGCCTCGTGGTTTTAAACAGTTGCAGAGGTTGTGGGAGCTGTGCAGTTTTTAAGTAATTGATAGCATTGCCAGCCCCATAGTGAATGTCATCTCACTCCCTAAGACCTAGTTACACCATGGACGCAATGAAGCCTGACATCATATCTTAGTCATGTGTCACATGACCTCAGTGAAGGTCTCTCAGTCACCATTTCCAGCTTGGACTATCAATCAATGAAAATAAATGCTGTTTCCATTGGAAGAAATTTAAGCCAAGCTCTTCAGAGCCTAGGTTAGTGGTACTATGTGGGGGTACTATATGGGTGGCCCCAGAGCCAAATCTGATCATTTGGTCACTCAGGGTCTCCAGTGACTAGAGAAGAGTCCAGTTGGGTATAAGCTGTTGCTCTTCAGGAGTCATGTGATGGATATTCTTGGAATCACCTTGACAATATCTGAAATGAACTAAAACCTAAACACAGAAGTGCACACCTGTTAGGGATTTTACTTAATTTAAAGTGGGAAAATCTACTTCAAATCCAGTTCTCTGAGTCTTTACTCCAAATCTTTTGAGCTGGAAAAAGAAACCCACCTGGAATCTAAGCTGCACCTTCTGCTGGAAGCCTGTGTAAGGATATGGAAGAAGAAGGCTTGCTATCTTTGCTGGCTTGCTCTCACTAGCTAGTCATTCTTTTGCTGGCATGAGTTTGATGGAGTGCATGATGTAATATCACCAAATAATAAATTTTTAAAAAAAAGAACCTACTTCTTTAGGATTCTAGCATATGATGAAGACCAACAGACATCTAGCCTAGAGGACTGGAAAACTACTGGGTTGTTGAAACTTCTGTTCGTAGGCATCCATTGTTGGAGAAGCTAATAGATTCTGTTTCTTTATAGAGAGATTTAGTCTCTAAGTTTTGTTATTCTAGGGAGCCCTGACTAATACAAGTCACCAGCCAGGCTGGTCACAGACCTATCAGAGTGCCTTGGTTTCCATCTGCAACATTGCAAAGAGCAGCCATAATCATACTGATAACCACTTACAAACAGTAGCTTGAATGAACTTAGTGCCATCAAACTCTGCCTGCCTTAAAAACTAGCCTGTTGACCTAGAATAAAAAAGAAGTTGAACAAGCTGACTCTACCTCCTGGTGGAGTGAGAGCAAGTGGATGTGGCTGTGATGGGGGGCAAGGACAGCACTGAGGGTGACATGAGCTGAGGGTGAGTGACAGTGGGGGAGGGCGGGGCTGAGGGTGAGTGACAGTGGGGGAGGGCGGGGCTGAGGGGGAGGGCAGGACTTCCTGCCTGTCTGTCTCACTGATGTTCTTTTGCCTGCTCTGGCTAGGGTGTTGTTAGTGTACAGCCTCCCTGGTACCTTAGACTTTATTCAGTGCTTCTCATTAATTGACAGCATGGTTCTTCTCAGCCACACAAGGAAGTATATAGAAATGTTGTCCTAGCTTCATTTCTATGATGAAACACCCTGCCAAACATCAATGTAGGGGAGATAGGGTTTATTTGATTTAATTCCAGATTACAGTCCCTCATTGCCAGGAAGCAGAGGCTGTAGGCACACAGACATCTTCACATCACATCCACAGTCCACAGTAGAAACAATAGGTGCATACATGCTTACTGGCCTTCAGCTCACTTTCCCCAACTTTTATATGCAGTTTAGTACCCAAACCCAGGGAATAGTTCCACAGAGGAACTATTTAAGAAAGTCCTCTACAGACATGTGAACAAGCCAAGCTGATATAGACAGTCCCTCACTGAGACTCTTCCCAGGTGATTCTGGGTTATATCCAGTTGACCATTAGAGCCAGCCATCACAAATGTCACATACATTTGCAGGGAAGGAAAAAACTTGCAATCCAGTAGCCTGTCCAGAGAAGGGGTCAGATCTCTGCTACATGCCCAGATGTTTTCCAGAGCTTGAGCCCTTGACAGCTGCTCACAAAGTTCACCTGTGGTCTCTGTGTGTGAAGGATAGCTTTCATACAAGGTACCTCATTGATACTTAAGCCAGACAGTTGTTGAATAAATAGTTACCAAGTTGATTCATGCCAGGGCTAGGAAGATAGTCTAAGGTGGAAAAAAAAAATGCCTGGCATAGTGGCACATGCATATCTCAGCACTTAGAAGTCAAAGGCAGGTGAATCTCTTGAGTTTGAGGCCAGCCTAGTCTACATCTCAAGTTCTAGGTCAGCCATGGTTTTTACACAGAGAAACCCTGTCTCCAAAAACAACAACAAAACTGACTCTGTGTGTGTGTGTGTTTGTGTGTGTGTGTGTGTGTGTGTGTGTGTGTATCCCATTTCTATTTCCACCCCCACCTAATGCACTACCATGGCTATCTTTCTTTGGAGGCCTGCCTGCTTTATTCAGTATTTCTGTAGGACATAGCCCTTCTAGTAGATGAGCATCAAGCTTTGTTCAGGGATAAACAAGGTGGAGGACACAAGAGAGCAGTGGCTGCATTCTTGGGTAATCTGCTTCCTCTATGACCAAACCCACAGGCCCAAAGAGGAGAATCTACATTCTATCTCCCTAGCAAAGGTGCCTGATCCTGGACCCTAGTTCAAAGGATCTACCACACTCCTGTACAGACAGAGCAGGGCTCCTCTGTGGGACACTCAAAAGCACGTTAGAAATGAGTCATTCAGGAGTGAACAGATGTTACCTGCACCCGCTCCCATGTGAACACACACTTACAGTGCCCCAAGAGTACAACAGGGTGGGTGGAGTTATATAAACTTTCTTTTTTATTTATTCTTTGTGTCTTTTACATCGTGTATTTTGTTCCCATTCATTTCCCCATCCCTTCATAAACACCCCAGGACCTTTTCATAAAAAACCCTGGAGTGACCTATAAATGCCCTTGGAGTTTACTCCTAGGGCCATGTGTAGAATCCCTGCCTATTGCCATCTGATGACTGCACAGTGCTGTTATCTTTCCCAGGATGCCTTGGGCCAGAGAGTACTTACTTTCAGCATCAGGTCTGTCTAGGAAAGCTTAGAGAAGCAGTCTTTCAAATGATTCTGTATCCAGCCTATCTTTTAACATCCATGTATATACTTGTTCCTTATAAACACCATTTTTGCAGGGTCCCAAATAATATAAAATTTCAAACTTTTCTGTGCACTGTTATTTATTCAGAATTGCCCATCATAGTCATTAATTCTGATGAGCTTCGAACATCCCTTGGGCACTCAGTTCAGTAGATAATTAGTTTCAGTGACAAAAGCTGGGTGAAGCTTTGCCCAGCACTGGGGCTGCTGCTTCAGCTGACCTGTAGCCAACTTGGCCACTGCAGAGGGCAAGAGGTTGTGTCATAGAGATAAAAATTGAAGACAACATCAAAGGAAAAGTAGGAGCTTCTGTCTTAGTCAGGGTTTTTATTACCCTGAAGACACACCATGGCCACAGCAACTCTTACACAGGAAAAACATTCATTGTGGTAGTTTACAGTTCAGAGGGTCAGTCCATTAATATCATAGTGGGACATTACTGCATGCAGGCAGACAAGGACTGCAGAGGTGCCTGAGACTTCTACATCTTACAGGCAACAGGAAGTGAACTGTCTCACTGGACATGACTTGAACATATATGAGACCTCAAAGTCCACCTCTACAGTGACATACTTCCTCCAGCAAGGACATACCTCCTAATAGTGCCACTTCTTTTGTAGGCCATTTTCTTTGGGGGCCATTTTCTTTCAAACCACTATAACTACTCACTTTTTTGAAGTAATAGTTAGCTCTGTAACACCAGCTGGCCTGGAACTGACTGTAAAGTCCAGGCTATCCTCAAACTCAACAGTAGTCATCCTGCCTCAGCATCTCAGGTGCTAAGATTACAAGTACTTGTAATGGCTAGGACTGCCATGTAATCATGAAGACTTGAGTTTTATCCATAGAATTCATGTTTAGAAGCAAGAAATGTTACCATGCACTTATAATCCCAGCCCTGAGAAAACAGAGACAGATCCCTGGGGCTATTCAGCAAAATCCAGGTCACTTAGAAACTTTGTCTCAGAAAAATAATGTGTGGCAGTGAGGATGGCATCCAAGGTTGTTCTTGGCCTCCTCTCTCTGTCTCTGTCTCTCTCTGTCTCTGTCTCTCTCTGTCTCTCTGTCTCTCTCTCTCTCTCTCTCTCTCTCTCACACACACACACACACACACACACACACACACACGCACGCAAGACGTAGGTCAGAGCAACTTAAATAAAGATTTTAAATTAATAAATGACTTGGTATATCTCCTATTACTGAAGCCCAGAATGTTCTACATTTCTTTCCTAGAGTGTGATAAACATATAGGTTATACTTACGAAAGCAGAATGACAAGAATCTGTGGGCATGTGGAAGAGCAATTTCCTATTTCAGGTCACTGCATTAGCTTTGGTATACCTGTTTCAGCATATGGCAGCCATAACATTAAAGCCTGCATTTTGTTCACTGGTATATAAACTCTCATCTAATCTGAATAAACTGAAGTGATTATACATTAGCCACTACTGTGGGGTGGTCTTTCTGTATCCTATGAATGTTTATTACTACCCAATGATACTACCCAAAGGAGACAATATTCAGCCGCCCAAGAAGCAAGATGTGAAAGTACCAGTAATCCACCAGCCACATGACAATACATAGATTAGTAGAAATGGGTTAAGTTGTAAGAGCTAGCTAGTAATGAGCCTGAGCCTGAGCCATAGGCCAAACAATATAAGCCTCCGTGTGTTTATTTGGGACCACATGGCTTTGACACAGGAAAACTTCCGGCTACAAGCCACCTAAAATTTGCCCCTTTTTTTTTTTTTTTTTTTTTGAGGAATTGGGTTTGGTTTTTCTAAATGCCTCTTTTCCATTTGTATTCATTTTTCCAACCATTAACAGTAGTTCTTTGGATTTAGACATAGAGAAGTCTTTTCAGAAACTGTGACTATAAAATAAATGGATTCAGGACAGGATATAAAATCAAGAAATAAAAGTCTGTGTGTTTTTATATAAAAACAGCTGACCTAGCTGAAGAAGAAAGAAAACAATTGCATTTACAATAGCATCCAAAAAGCACTTATGGAGGCTAGAGAGATAGCTCAGTGGTTAAGAGCATGTACTGCTGTTAGAGAGGACCAGAATTCAGTTCCCACATTGTAGCACAATACCATCTTTGACTCTAGTTCCAGAGAATCCAATGTCTTCATCCAGGCTTCATGAGCACCAGCCACACATATGGTACATATACACAAATGAAGGCACTTATGCATACACATATAATTAAAAATAAACAGGTATTTTGAAATACTTAGGAATAATTTAACCAAGAATGTCATCAACCTGACCCTGACATGTCCTCCTTAGGGGATGTCAAAGAGTATTCCATGGTTATGGCTCAGAAGAATTCATGTTAGCATGTCTACACTAGCCAAAGCAATGCCCTGGAACCTCAGCCTCTCAGGATCCACTAATTGCAGGGGATTATATATAGGAGATTTGGGCCATTCAAAGCCTACAAAAATGAAAAACTTTAAGAAACTGCATGCCGCAAACACATAAAATACATAATAACTTGCTATTTATTTCTATAAAATGTATACTCTATTAAAAGTTAATATATGTACACAAATACTTATTGTTCTTATTTCCTTCTTGTTGCTATGATAAAAGCATTCTGAGCAAGAGCATCTTGGGAAGGGAGGGTTTGTTTGGCTTACTAACTTCCTGTTCATAACCCATCATTACACCATCAGGGCAAGAACTCAAGAACTGAAGCATAAACCATAAAGAAATGCTGCTGCTGGCTTTTATTCAGCTACCTTTATCATGCAACCCAGGAACCTCTGCAGAGGGGGTTGCACCCCCCCACAGTGGGTTAAGCCTTCCAAAATCAACGATATGCCCCCACAGACATGCCCAAAGGCCAGTCTAATCAAGACAATTGACCTTTTAAGACTCTCAGATAACAATGGGCAGTGGGAAGTTGACAGCTAAAACAGAGACTTCATCCTTCACAGCTTGACATACAAATTCATTACCTTAAGTCATAACCTTTCCTTTCTTATGTGTCCCCAAGGTCTCATATTAATACTATTATATAAAATTCAGGACAGCTTTAAAACTCCCACAGACTGTAAACATTTTGATGTTTTAGAAGTTCAATTTCCCTTTTAAAAATATCCAAAATCTCTTAACTAGGGCTCCTGTAAAATCAAAAACAAGTTAAATATTCTCTTACTCAAAAAAAGGGAAGAACTAGAACAGGGCAAAAATACAAAACCAACATCTGGTGATGTAAATCCACAGTCTGTAGCTCATTGTCCAGAATCTGGGATTCATGGCATAATCCTCTAGGCTCCAAGGGGCTTGGGCAGTCCCACCACTCCAGATCTGCAATGCACAGCTCACACAGCTGTCTCAGCCTCAAGCCAGCTCTCTCTACTTCTCATATATATTCCCTACCCTTGGCAGACATCCCACAATCCTAGTATCTCCAGAATCCTGGGATTTCCTTGGCACCCGAGGCTTCCCGTTTACCTTTCACCCGAGGCCTTTCATGGTCTCTCTTCAAGGACTCTGATCCTGCCACATGGTGCCAACCCTCAGCTTCTGTCCAGGACTCCTTCAGTCCTGAGGTCCTCATGCCCACCTGCTCTGCTGGGACTCCCACCCTGACACACAGAGCCATACGTCAGTGTGCCTCATAAGCCCTCCTGCCTTCAATGCCATGTAGGGACCGTTACATATTATTTGCTGAGTTTCACTGCCAGCACAGTGTATGGCCTTGGCCCTTATACCGCAGCTTGTGCTGCTGATCTCTTACTAGTCATGGCTGATTAGTAGGCTCAGAAAACAGCATCTTTTGTCCCAATGGCATTTTGCTTTCATGTCTAGATTCTTTTTTTCTAATTCAGAGTTCCAGACACTTTCATAGCCCTCCCAAAAGAACATAGTTAGATCCATCACAGCAATACTCGGTTCCTGATAACAATTTCTGCCCTGATTTGCTTTTGGTTGTTGTGACAAAACACCGTGACCAAAAGCAGATTAGGGAAGAAAGGGCTTATTTCAGCTTATATCTCCAGGTAGTATACCATCATTAAGAATGCCAAGACAGGGCCAGACACAGGGGACATGAAGGAAGCTGCTTACTGGCTTGCTTCCTTTGGCTCAGGATCAGATAACTCTTGGCTGTGTCTAGTTTTGTTCAGGTAGGATTTAATGCTCATATTTATGGTTTTTTTCTCATCTGCCAAAGGTGACATGTGTATTATAAGTGTCCTAGTTAACTTTAGCTGTCAATTTGGCATATCCTAGAGTTTTGTGTGATACAAACCACACTGCTATAGTCACTTCCGGCACCTCCTCTTGCCTTGAGCACTGTTCAGTGCTGATCACCTCTGTGTGGATAGTTCAGCCTCCTTATTGTATACTGTAGTACAAAGTGATTCCAGAGGTCTCTGGCATACTTTTCACCGTGCATACAAGATATAAAATATATGTTCTTTGACTGCTTATGTTCCTGTTAAGGAACATCCTATTAGCAGGCTACTGGTGGTTACATTTGTGAGGAGTCAAAAGTAATACACAGACTTTTTTAATCCAAGTTGAGGACTGTTCCTTATATATTTGGGGTCAAATATACAGATTCAGTATGTTCCCTATCAAAATATTGTGGGCATTCTTTATAAAGATTAAAAAAGAAAAAGAACTTAAAACATATGGAACCATAAAAGAGTTCAAATAGCTAAATTATCTGGGGTCGGGACAGCTGGAAGCAAATCCTCTGATTGAAAATGATGTTACAGGGACTGGGGTGAAGCTTTGTGGTATTTTCCTAGCATGCACCAGATCCTTGGTTCAATCCCAGTATAAAACATAATAAAAGTATATCACAAATTTATAGGACTCAAAATAATACTTGCATAAAAACAAACATACAGACTCATAGATCCAAATAAAAAGTTCAAACTGACTAATTTTGACAAGGGCCCAAGAAGACAGAATGAGAAAAGGGGAAACTCTCAGGAAATGGTATTGGGAAAATTTGGTTCCCATGTGGGAGAAAAAGAAAGAAAAAGCCATGAAATTGGACCCCTGATCTTGTGCCATACACAAACATCAACTCAAAGTCTATGGATGGATAGATGGTCTGGAGCCCCAAAACTCCTGGAGGATAAGGTAGGCCAGTCTTTAGTACTGTCATCAACAGAGTTTTCTGAAATGCTGAAACCTCAGGTACAAAGACAGAGAGAGATGAGTAAATGGGACTGTGTCAGACTGAAAAGTTTCTGCATGGCCGAGGAAACTGAACAAGCTGTGGAGGGGGGGGGTGGCATGCAGGTGGAAAAATTTTGAAGACTATGAACCTGATAATAAAATAAATATAAAGTCCCCAAAATTTATAAAGAACCCATACAACTTCAAGAAATGCAAGAAAATATGTAATCCACTGAACATGCTAGCACATACCTATAGAACTTAGGAGGCTAATAGTAGTTAAGGCCAGAATAGGGGCAAAAATTGACAAGATCAAGTAGATAGACACAGAATGTACTAGCAGCTCCCAGGACAGGAGGAGGAAGACAGAAATGATACACAAAGAAGCCAGTCTGTACCATAAAGTGGCTAAAAGTTACTTATGATATGTATTAGTAGCAATTATAGCTGTTTTGAGGAATGGGTAACTGTGAAATGGAGCTATGTTTATTGATTTAACCGTAGTGTCCACCCAAAAATGCACCTCCAAGATAACCAGAGATAGTTTATGAGTACTCATGGCCCAGGCACACAGATTCAGGTCACCCCAAATATCTTGTTCCAAGACGATCACAGTTTTATTATGTTTTTATGATACTAGAAGAAAGAATTCATAAGTCAAGGCACTTTGCAAATACATTGGTGGGTTACAGTGAAGCAGGAAGTTCTCTGCTGAAGGTTCTGGTGATATCTATTATACTTGGCTTTTGATTGTAGAAGTCAGTGGTTTGCTAATATATCTTAAAGGTTGGATTATTATGCCCGTGTGTAAGAATTTCCACAATTGCCACCAGGGAGGCTGGACATGCTGTAACATGTGAGGATTTTATTGTTACATACAGGTTCCCACGAACCTGGGTCGATAGCCTGGTTCCAGTGCAGCGGAAAGGCCAAGGACCCGCCGCCCCAACAGGCAGGGCAGTCTTTAAAGAAAAACATACATTAAGCAAGATGGGACATATCTTGGCATTCCAGGATTGGGCAAAGGGGTAAGGTACAGCAGCCATTGGTTGAGTTCTCTGGCTCGAATCCAATTTTTGAATCCATTGACTGCTGGGGCACCAAGGCTTCTCTGAAACTGGGCTCTGCCCTCAGGTCCTCACAGAATCAGGCACAAAGGTGGGTAGTGCTCTTCAGAGGGCTAATAGTAGCCTGAAATAGTTTGGCTTCAGTCTGCAGCATTTTAACCTTCGGTCATTTGGTCTCGTCAAGTCTAACACACATGCAGTGCAGCTCGTTATCGTTTTTTTCCTGAGAACTTCAGTTCACAGCAGTGATGTTGTGATGTTTGTCTCATAACATCATGTTATTACATATCTTCAATATATGCCATAAAACTCATTTTATACCAGACAAAACAGGTCTACCTCAAATGCCATCATGAGAAGAAAACAGGGCAGACCTGCCATCCATTAGAGAGATAAATAATAAAGCATCTCATCCTACATCTGTGGTCAAGCCAACCACTCCTGAGTTCATTTGTTAAGTTGACTTGAGGCTGCATGTTGAATTATTTAGTACAAATCTGTGCTTCAGAACTTGGTGCTTTTTGCTATTCCTTTGGCTTAGCCATGTGTTCTTCAGAATCTAGAATTTCTCTCACTATCCCAACAAATTGTCTTTTAAATTGGAGAAGAAGCCTCCATGATTTCCAGCAAATACACCATGGCACAGACAGGGTCAGGAAAGCCTTCCTCGGTCACCAGTCAGTGGTGGACTTACCTTTGCGAAGTCCTTTTGCCACTCACATCTCTGCAGGTTCAGCTCTGACTTCCTCTGCCCAATTGTAACCAGGCTTCCCTAGCATTCCTTTGTGTTTTGACAAGGTCCATTAGAAAGTTAGCCTGCTTTTCATGAGGCTTGACACCAACAGTGTGAGTCAGACAGTATCTAGGAAAAGCATATCAAGCTACTTTATAGCTTACTCTGTCTACACTATTGTTCTCTAGGGTGTTGTCCTTGGAGGCCATATCCCAGATATGAAGTGTTACCCAGAAAAGCCCACAGTACAAAGGCCTGCATGGCTGCACAAGGGGTGGGATTGTAGGAAGGGGAAGTACAGTGTCTCCCTAAGAACTGATCATTCCACCCATATATTAGAGAGCATGGTTTATGAAGAGCCTTCATTCCTAAGGGTGGTCCCTTAGCCAGAGGTCTAAACCAGCCAGGCTGCAAGGTGAAGTTTCCACTCAGGTCAAGACTTTGTTGGACAGGAGCGTTTTCTACTCTAACATTACAAATGTGCTAATATGTCCATTTGGCCATAATGCAAAAAACACATTTTATAAACAACTTCATTTTCTGAGTTACTGGTATCCATTAAGAAATTCTTGCAGAAGGGGGGATTAGGGAAACGGCTCAATTTGTAAAGCTGTTACTTTGCAATAAGGAAAGTTTATGCATGTAAAAGTAATTCTAGCACTTGATGGGGTTGGGGGTTGGGGGTAGACAACAACACAGGTGGACAGAGGCTAACTGGCCAGGAAGTCTAGCAGAAACCATAGTTCCAGGTTCACTGAGAAACCTTGTCTCAGAAATGTTAGGTGGAAAAGAGGAAGATGCCTGATGTGGACCTCGAATTCCACACACACAGGTACCATGGGTACATGTACCACATACACCAAAAACTAGAAATCATATTGAGGTCAGTCAAGTAAGGCATAGGAAAATTAGTGTCTCCACACAAATGCAACAGGATGTTTGCTGTAGATGTGGGCTGAGCATCGCTGGCCCTAGTTTTGACAGATTAAAATAACCAGCTAATGGCATTAACCTACTGAAGTTTTATTCTTCCATTTTCCCTGGAGATATAATTATTCATCTTCATTTTAGCTGATAACCTCATTGTAAATTGAGGGTGCTTGTTGGTGTAGTCATGAGCCTTTTAAGGATTCCAAATGTGTTTAAGCATTTAACCTCATTGCAGAGTCCCAGTTCTGTTGGGCAGGAAGGCCAGAAACAGCCTGCTTCCCGCCCTGTGATCAGCCAGGATCTTGACCTTCGTCTCCCTGCCCCACTCTGTACACACGGGATTACCTAGGGCTCCCCTATATCAGAAAAGCTGCACATAAACATGAATTTAGTCTGCATGAGAACTAGTCTTAAATTACTAATTTAAATTTCCAATAATAACCAACTTACTTGCAGCGGAAGTTAGGGGAGGCCCGTTTTTAAGGGATGCCAGCAGCCCACCCGCCCTGAGCAGTACCTGCCCCCTTTCCCTTGTTTTCTTTCACCTTTTCTTAACACCTGCTTGTCTTCAGTAGGTGCTTTCAAGTCTGACTCACCCAGTGACCATGAATTGAGGGAACAGTGGCTCTTAGAGGTGTCTTACATCAAATCCAGGTGTTTAATGCTCTCATCTTTGCAAACATCATTTATACTTTATAGTTTGGGTTTTTTTTTTTTTTCTGGGGGGCTGCGATTGCCAGGCCATGTCATTTAAATATGTACATTTCTGTAGGTACAGGCTGGACCTAATTTGCAAGAGAAAACCAATCACTATTTCTGCAGCTACTGTGCACGGGACCAACCCCCTCCCGCTCTTTCCCTGTGGAACTGAAGTTGAACATGTACTCAGCGTGTACTTAGTGGGTCCTCATAGTCGCCTTAATGTCTTCTACTGTGAAGCTTTTTGTTTTATCTGGACTACAACCTTTCAAGACTTCAGTAAACTTCAAAGTGATGGTCTAGGGATGAAACAAACATCCCCAATAAAAATATTTTGTGTATGAAATACTAACCAATGGATATAATTAAAGAGGCAGCCATTCTATTAATGTTTGCCCGAAGTCATCACTGGAGCACATATTTCTATGGGGCTGCATCGTCTGTTTTTGTCTCTCTAGACCTAAATGAGATGGCATAGTAAATATGACTAACAAAACTTTACTCCCAGGTCCTCAGACAGGAATGGAGCAAAACTTTAGGCAGAGAAGGTTGCCTTAGCCTTGCAAAAGAGTGTCATCCCACAGAACAGTCACTGCAGCATTAGGAATAAACAAGACAGATGATAACGCATTTACAAGTGGGAAAGTGTAATTGTTTATGCAGATGTAAGCTCATTCTCATTTAGGGACTGTGGGTGTATTCTCAGCCTCTTCCCCCACCCTCATACTGTTCTAGACATATAATTTCTATGCAAATCCAGGCAGCATATTTATAACAGAAACAAATGTGGTGAATTATAGGAAAATAGGTGGAGATATTTTAAGTACTCGTTTAAGTTTTCAGGGCAAGAGAGTGAATTAAACTTCACAAGGCTGCTATAAAAATAACTATTTTAGAATTTAAATGGATTGTATGATTTAGTTCATGTTTCCACATTCAATTTTGACAGCAAAATCAGCCTCAAAAACATATTCCAAGTGAGACTCAGAGTTTGTGAAGCTGTGACTGTGTCCACCATACAAAGCATTTAAAAATTAGGGCCTTAACTCATTCTTAACTTTTTTTTAAATTCAGAATTAAAAGTGATCTTTGTGTTGCTAGTACAAATTCTGTAATGGTACCTAAGCTCTGTGGCAGACCATCTGTAATCATGTACAAGTCCCTGGGTCCACTCCTCAGCTCCCCACAAAATCTAATTTCATTTAACCAAGCAGTGTGGCTTAAGATCCCTGTAGGTGAAATCTGGTAAAATCTTCCATGTGGAGAGAAAATGGTGCAATTGAGACCTTAATATTTTGCTGAGTTCCTTACAGTGATGGGGTTATGGTGATTCCCAGTGTGTGACCTCAGGAACAAAAATACCCTTTCAGAACACAGCCAACTCTTATTCTCTCCGAGTCCCTCTCCCTCCCCCCCACACATTCTCCCCTCACACACACACTCTCCCCTCTCACACACACTCTCCCCTCTCACACACACACACAC
>PVIH01013539.1:0-30632 GCA_004025045.1 Sigmodon hispidus
TAAGCAGGGGATGTACTCACTCACTAGTGGTCTCTAAACAAACAAACAGGAAAAAAGGCAAACATGCCCAAGCAGCAAACCACAACCACTGAACAGCTTGGGATCAGAAACACCCTGGACTGACCCTTCAAATCCCAGTCCATCTATAGGAACACCTGACTCACTCTTGAGGGAGGGGGGACAAAACTGGATTTGGCCGAGAGTGAAGACTGATCCAAGCATTATTGGGCCAGTGGGACCATAGGACTGTCTGCTCCTTGTCAAGGGAGGGGATGGGGAGTTGCAGAGAAGAAAAATGACTAGATGTGGTGGGAGGGGCTAGAGATCTTGAATAAGGATATACAGGGATGGAAAAAAAAACTCAGAGGGAAAGCTGAACAGAAAGAAAATATATGTGTAGCAATCTTATTTGCATTTCCACCCTTGATAATCCATGCTTATGATTATTATCCTCTGTATAGTTATTGTTGATTCTTCCACATTTTTAAATTCTTTTTACTGTTTTTTTGATAAATACAAAATAAAGAAGGAAAAAAAAAAGATTAAAAGAGGGTGCTTCTCATATCCATGGTAGATCCAACTTCTGCCTTGAACATATTATTAATAATTTTCTTACATTCACTAAAGTCCTTTATTTTCTTTATTTTTGTCTGGACATATATTTATCATTGTTATTATTGTTATTAATAAGATTTATATATGGTAGCGTGTTTGTGATGTGGTGTGTGTGTGTGTGTGTGTATGTGTGTGTAGGGTTTTTCTTTTCACCAAGTGGGCCTTGGAGATAGAATCCACTTGGCCCAACTTATAAGAACATGCTTACATGAGATAAGCCATCTCACTAGCCCCTTTCACTTTATTTTTCAAGTGATTCTCAGCTTTTGTAGATGGAATGTGCTAGTTTGTGTTGTTTTCCCAGGTTTATAGCCGGAGGCTGTGAATTGGGCTCAGGTGAGGATAATGGTATTGGTATGAGTCATTAGCTAACTGGCTCCTGCTAGAGGCTTTCCAGACTAGGGTTGTGGTGCCCGGTAACAACATGTCAGGCTTTTGATTGGTTAGTACAAGATAAAAAATCATTTTTTTATCATTATTATTTCTTTCTGGCAAGTTTTGGCTAGTTTTGGGCAGGGTCCCATAGCTCATCCTTGGGGTATGGAAAAGCTGTCCTGGTTCTGTGCCCTGGAATGTCTCCTCTAGAGCGGGAAGCCCATCATCAACCCTGGAATATGCAGTTGGCCCAGGAATGATGGTGGTGTATTTTGACTAGAGTATTTGGTGTTGGTGGTCGGATAGCAGGGCCTGGGTGCTATGGATTCTGCAGTTGCAACTTAGGTCATGCTGTCCCTCTGGAAACAGCAGTTTCTAGCTTTGGTCTCTGGGAACTGGGTAGGAGACTTTCTCAGGGCTCTGTCTGCTTTAGTTTAGCATAGTTCTCTAAAATGGAAGACTCCTTTTAGTCCTGGACCCCACCTGGATCATCCAGGTGGACAACTCATTCTCTCCTAGAACTGGGCAAGCCCCTGCCAGGAATGTGGAACTGAACTCTATTTTATCTCTATGACTACTAGAATACAAAATGACATTTCTTGAGCTAAGCTTACTCCCTTCACTCTTAGGTTGTTACATTGCTGCAGCCATGTTCCCACCTGCAGAAGCTCCGAAGAGCTTCTGACATTTATCTCTAAGGCATGTTTAACTTTAAAATCCAAACCACATAGGAAACTCTCTCTCTCTTTTCTTCTTCTCTGCACCCTACACACACTCTCTCTCTCTCTTCCCCCTCCTCTTCCCCCTGTTCAATAAATCTAATATGGTTCCTTGGCATTGTGCTGGCCAGTTCTTTCATGAGCAAAATACTAACATTGGTGCTGAAACCCAGAAGGCCTCTTCTTAGAGTTAGGTACACATACTCTAAGAAAGCCTCATCCATAAATCACAGTAGCTGCCAAGATTTGGGCTTTATTTGCTCAGTCACAGTGCACATTCACACACCACCAGCCCCTGTGTTCCTCCACTCCTGGCATTCTCCATTACTGAAGCTTCTCCATGGCACTAGTTCACAGAGTTATTCCAGGTGCTTATCCTCAAGGCTTTGCTGGTAAACCTCAAATTGTGCTTGGCTCAGACTATATTGTTTAACCTATGTGTCCTGATAGTGCTGCAGCATGGGTTGGGAATATTCCCTGGAGCCACAGTCCTAGAACTTGAGGTAATTTGGCATAATGGAGCAATGTCCCAGCAAATCACCCTAGAAACTGATGTGTATCCTAGAGTGTTTTTGCTTCCAATGAGACAGAAGTTTAAGTGATGACTTACAGTTCGATGGCTCAAATTTCTTCCTAAGTTTCAGTAGCAGAGAACACAGTAACCTCACCAACTTTATCCGTTTTGACCTTTCCAAACAAGCATTTGTTGCAAATGAAAGCATTTTTCCCTCTCCGTGCTTCTTCTCCCCATTTCTAAACTTTCCACTCTTCTGCCATTTTCCCTCCCTTCCTCTTGCACTGTCTGTGTCTCCAACTCTCTCCCTATAACTTTTGCATTCCAAATTCAACTGCTGACCTTCCAGTCTTAACTACCATATTTATCCTAAATAAAGCTCATCAAATCTCTCTTCTGTATGCCTTAGACCAAAACAAGATACCACCACTGTTAATTCACTAGAACAGCTAGATCTCTGTGGGGCAGAGGCTGCTGCCACCCCTGATGGCACTTTAGGCAGGGCACAAGCCAAGCACAAAGAATCCAGCCCAGGCCTCTACAGTGTAGGCAAAACAGAGACACTGATAACGTGAGCCACTGCCTACCATCCAGTCTCCTACGTTGCCCTGTTCCCAGCTCCTTCCTAGCAATCACCTGCTTGGTCCTGCTTCTGCTTGCTGTGCTCCGTTTCTCCCTGTGCTGGCTCCATGACCTGCCTTCTTGCCCAAGAGTGAACTGCCATGTGCAGGAATATCACAGACTGCTCTTGAGCACAAAGTGCTGAGCAAAGAACAAGGCTATTTATCTACCAGCAATGATGAGGTACCCAGAGTGACAACTGGCTTCCCCAGCAACTGACTGCACAGCTGCCTCAATCCAAGCTGTAACTGTTGTCACCACTGCTGTGACAACACTCCAAAAAAGCCATTTTAGCCCTCCTCTGAAAGAACTGGTGAGACAGCTGACTGTTCTTCCAAAAGGATCTGAGTTTGATTCCCAACATCCACATACACACAAACAAAACCTATGTTTTCTTTTACATCAACAAAGTGTGAAATATTAGGTTGATACATTGCTGTTCTCACACCCCACCTGCAGGCGCTCTTAAAAGCCTCTGACATTTATCTTTAAGGCATGTCTACCTTTAAAATCCCCAACCAAGTAAGTGACTACCTCTTTTCTCTTCCTCTCTGCCCCCTATTCACTCTGTCTCTCCACTCTTCCCCTCCTCCTCCTTTATAATCCTAATATGGCTCCTTGGCAATGTGCTGATGAGCTCTTTCACTAGCAAAATACTAACACTAACTCTAGGAGTTTATTCTATTCATTAACTCAGAGTGGCATTCTTAGTTGAGAATGGGGTGAGGAAGATTACATTAAACTTTAAAGCACAGACTCATTTAACAACCTTCAGGATAGACATGTTTACTTATTGACTCACAACATTTAAGATGGGCATTGTAGATTAAACTATAAAGTCCTAGATGAGCACCTTTCTATACTCACGTGATACCCAGATCACTGCCAGTGAAACTCATGGAGTAGTGGACTCCTTCTTGTCCACTTGAAAGCCTGTTATAAGAAGTTTTCACACCTGATACAGCAGTGAGCCCAGCATGCTGAATCAGTCAATCAGCAACAGCCGCCAGCTACCTGCTCTGAGAGCTTGGCCAAGTTTATCCCATTGCTGCCAGTACTTAGAGGTCTGACTACCCATGTCTTCTACTGAAACAAAATAGAGAATAGTAATTGGTGGAAGAGTTTTATTCTGTTGCTGACTGGAGAGGATATGTAGAGACCATGTGCTAGACAGAAAAATACTTCCCATTTTCAAGAAACAAACTCCAAAAGTCCCTGGCTGTACTTGAAAGTTCCTCAACAGAAAGAGACTTGGTTTGACTCTGTGCTGGAGCATTTCAAGACCAAGACACCCTCCATGGCTGTTCACAGATTCAGGTAAATGGAAGATGTGTCCTGAAAGTTAATGTCTCATATCAGAAGGGTGAGTTTACATGTGAATGTTAGTGAATAAAGAATTTGGCAATAGCCTATTTAGGAAATCTGTTGTTTCTTCATATGGCATTATGCTTTTTATGTAAATATATTTTTAATTTCTTTGTAAGTTTTAGTTGGACAGTTCTCTGCTTTCTCAAGTTAAGCTTGTTATCTGCCTTTTTTGTTTTTGTTTTATTTAAATCTATATCTCTCTTATAAAATGGTATCTTCCAGGAGTGAGTTGGCTGTTGGCCTCTGTCAACAGGTCAGTTTGATTGGGCCTATAAACTTTCTATCATGTAGGAGGCTCAAGTTTATTTTTGTTTTTCTTCCTCATGATGCATGATTTGTCAATGGTTTGGCTTACTTGGAAAAATAAGGAAAATATATTACAAAAGACTTTTTTTGTATAAACAATGAAATGTTGGATCTGTGTCAGGTTTATTACATTTATTGAACACGAAGGAACAGTTCACTCAAAGCACATGTTGCTAGTATTCTTAGTCATAAAAGTCTAAAATTAAGCTTACCTGTCCTCATTTATGACAGTCTATCTCTACAACCTGCAAAGAATTCAGTGACCACAGGAATAGATTAGATAGTGACTTCTTTGTTTTCAAATATGAAGCACATTTTGATAAGAACCCAAATTCTATGAGTTTTGCAAATCATATAGCCTTTTATTATCTTGCCCTTATTCTTTGCAAAATAGGTATAAACAACAGAAAATGGCTCACACAATTTTTGTAAGGTTTAAATAAATAACGACTTCTCAGTTTGCAACACAAATTAATATTTCACTGGACTAGTAGATGGCCTAATGCATTTTTTTTTTTTTTGCTGTGCAAGCATAAGGACCAGAACTCAGAGCTCTAGAACTCAGAAATAAAGCTTGGATGAACAATGGGGAGAGTGGATCTCAAGGGACCACTAGATGGTGAGTATCAATAAAATGGTGAGCTCTGTGCTCAGTAAAAAAAAAAAAAAAAAAAAAAAAAAAAAAAAAAAAAAAAAAAAAAAAAAAAAAAAAAAAAAAAAAAAAAAAAAAAAAAAAAAAAAAAAAAAAAAAAAAAAAAAAAAAAAAAAAAAAAAAAAAAAAAAAAAAAAAAAAAAAAAAAAAAAAAAAAAAAAAAAAAAAAAATCTACCAAAGATAAGATGGAGAAGCAAAATATGAAGCAAGCTAAATGTCAACTTCTGTCCAGTTCCCACATATCCACACTAACAGACTCTGACACACACACTTAAAGGAGGAAGAGAGAAGGAAGAAGAAAGAATGAAAATCAGAAAAGAGAAGAGGAGGAGGAAGAAGAAGAAGAAAAAGAAGAAGAAGCAACAGCAGAAGAAGAAGAAGAAGAAGAAGAAGAAGAAGAAGAAGAAGAAGAAGAAGAAGAAGAAGAAGAAGAAGAAGAAGAAGAAGAAGAAGAAAAAGAAGAAAATTATTTTCTAAATTACTTTCTCAGTTCCTTATTTTAGAATCAGCATGGTGCGTGTTATTATCTTCCCTATAGACTTGCTCAGTCATGTGAAGATTGTACTAATGACATGAGTATCACCTCTATTAGAAAGAACAACGCTTACAGGAGAGTGTGTTAAGGGCATCAAGAGTCCCATGAAAGAAGTCAGTTTGCAGAGAAAAATTGCAAGTGCTTCCTCACTTTGGGTTAACCTAAAAAACAGTATGTGCAAGTAGGAAGGAGAATAGTGCTGATTTACCTTTTATAGGTCAGCACTGTCTGAATTTTTCTCCTGTGCTCATTAGATCACTCCTATTATTGAAATGGGTTTCCATGTTATAATAAACTTTCTTTCCATGACTTTCTAGATGTTTAAAATCTTTTTTTGAAATCCTCTATGTTTTGTGGCTGCTTGCTAACCTCCACTAGTGAATCCACCTGCCTTCCCAGATCCGTAGAATGAATAGTTGTTTTTTTTTTTTTCCATATCTATCTTTCTTCCCTCAGAAGATTACAGCTTGCCAGCTTTGTGGTTTGCCAGTCAAACTTCAATAAGATGGTTCCTGAGCTTCCTTCTGAGGTCAATTTTATTTGCTTTCATTAAGACTAAGCAGCAACCAAGGGACACCTGAAACATCCTGGTAACAGTCTCACATACAGATTTTGGCTACATTACCTTTTGTTTTTTCAGACCCTGTACTTAAAAGAGAGAAATATGTTCATTCTTTTCCCACATGTGTTCAAGACTAGACTTTGTCATTTCTCTTTCTTCAATCAAGTGTCTTCATAATGAGTGTTTTGTCTTCTGCTATGAAAATGTCAGGCTTTGTCTATGCTGTCTTTGTCTGTGGAATCACTATAAAGTATTACTTTCCTTTTTTCCCAGAATGGCATATCATATTGAGGTTATATTTAAAAATGATACAAAAATACTAAATAGTATGAATATATGTTATATATATATTTTATTTGTTGTAATGTGTATTCTTTTTTTATTATATAAATATGTATATAAATATAATATTAATATAAATGGTATATAAGTTATATGTAATAATGTTGGTTAAAAGTTATCAATGAATTACAGGTCTATACACTTTATTTGAGTTATTATGGGTTGTTGCCAGTCATGTATAACTGGACAGTTCATTTTTATCTGGTATAAGAGTACAAATCCTTAGCATCTGTTAGTAAATATTCTAATTGAATATTTGCATCTAACTCTTCAAACTATAATATGCAAAAAAAATACTATCATAGAAATTAAATTAATTATTTATTGCTGGTGTTGCTTCTACTTAAATCAAGGCTATTTTATGTGAGATAATAAAGTGCATTATTGACATGCCATGTCAAACATGCTTTGGTGTTGCATAGAGAAAATAGGAAGCCACAGAATTTCTACAAGAAAATGTTCCACAACCTTCTAAATGTTTGGAAATGGAAAACTAACCGATTGTAATGATGACATAAATATTGTAGGAATCTTATAAACAAATTTGGTCATAAGTTACAATGTATAAATGTCATTAATGCTATGACACCACATTGCTTCTTAAAGAAGATTTTATTTCATGTCATTTCTTGAGAATCAGGAATCCAAAGGAATCTAAGAATTTTTGGATTCTTGAAAACTGACATGAATATTATTTTATTGAGTTGTTGATAATCATCTTCTTATAGTTGCTTATTTTTATTTTCTGAACCATGATCTTATATAATTCAGATTGGCTGCTGTAAACCGAGATGACCTAGAATGCTTAATCCTGCTCTTACTGCTTAAGTGCAGAGATTATAGTACACAGCACTGTGCCAGTTCTATGAAAAAGAAAAACCCCATTTTGATAACCTGTTTACTTTTATTTTTATTTGAGTTGTGTGTGTGTGTGTCTGTGTGTGTGACAGAAATTAAGTACATGTGAGTGGGGTCTGTTTACGTGTACCTTTGCATGTAGACAGAGAATGGAGAAAGGCATTAAATGTCCTCTTGTTTCACACTCTGCATTATTGCTTCAATGAGCAATCTTGTCTCTGAGTGGCTGAGGTTAAAAGAAATTGTGTGTACCCACATGTGAGTTTTTGGTTGATTCTAAAGATATGAACTCAAGTCCACATTCCCATTTAGAAAGTGCTCTAATCTACAAACCCTGTTCCCAATCCCTGTCTATCTGGTATTAGCATCAGTATCTCACTTTGAGAATGATGACACAATGAGTTAAATTAAAAACAAACAGTTTCAGAATACAATGGCAATGTTTTAATTAAGTAAATATATTTACTTGATTACCATACAACGTTGTCCTCATCTTTTACTCCCCTGTATATGTATAGGTTTTCACAGTGCTGTGTTGCTCTCCAGGACACTACTGGAGAACCATGGGTAACATGATATTGTGTCACTCAGGGTGACTTTTTGTTACTATAGTTCTGCTCCTGCTTACACACAGGACATTGGCACACATTCAGCAGCACTGATGCACTAGAGAGAATATTCTTTTTAGACCCCTTAGCAGGGAAGCTGCCTTAAAGCAGTATGTACTTTCATGGCAAGCCAATGCAATTAAAGAACTAGCTAGGACTCAACAAAGCAGAATATCATAGTTTTTTTTGGTATCTCTATCACAGTGCACTTAAAACAACATTATTTCACAACTGAGGAATGTTAGGTCAATTTTTTATTGTTGCTTTATAGCACTCAGGACCTAGCTTAGTGAAAACCTACACTATTATTTTTTATGTCATTAAATATTAACTTCATTTGTTTGTTTGAATTATGATTCGCAATTTTAGGTTTATAATGAAAAATAAGTAGAGGTTATGCAAGCAATAACTCCTGAGTACAAAGCCACTATCTTTCTAAATGGCCTATTATGCCACAGTCTGGTACTCCATTAAATATAGATTACAAAGGAATGAATAAATGAATACCAACAAAGCATCACCATCCTTCTGTTCATACCAATGCAAATAGTGAAGTGTGGCATCTCATGACAATGGAAAAGTACAAGAATGGGTCAAGCAGTAATGACACATTTGTATTATCTTATGCTATTTGCTCTCAAAACAGCCACACACACACAAGTTAAGGGAACAGTGAGAAGATGTTTCTGGTCTGTTAGTACTGTTAGAGGCACACTCTCAGTCCATTTTCTTTTCCTTGTTCCTCTCTGATTCTGGTATTGGCAGGATTATCTCAGATGTGGAATTTACTTTTGTTTGCCTCTACTGAGCCATCTGCTCAAAGTTGCTTTCTTAAGGCACCATTATAGCTGTTCACAAGGAGGAAATTTTCAATATATCATTGTCTCTGCCTTTTGTTCCATTCCTCACTGAGTGCTTAGTTCTCCTCTTCTATGACTAAAATTCCTCATAGGGGATGCACAACAGGATTGTGCCTTGCAAATAAATACATACCAAAATATCTATACAGATATTTCTGTTGTCTTTCTCAACTTTTACTTTATTAGTACAAATAACTAAGTTATTGTCAAACTAATATTGACCAATCAACCTCTGTTAATCCATTCATATTTCATTACTATTTTGTTTCTTTTTATTAATTATTTTTTATTTTACCTATATGAATATCTGCCTACATGTATATTTTATATATAGAGATGCAATAAGAGGCCATTGGATACCTTAGATCTACACTTTTAGATTTTTTTCAATCATCATGTAGAAACTAGAAACTGAAATTAAGCCCTCTGCAAGATCATAAAATACTTTTAAACACTGAGCCACCTCTTCAGCCCTGTAGTTTATTACATTTAAAAGATTTTAAAATGTGTGTGTGTGTGTGTGTGTGTGTGTGTGTGTGTGTGTGTGTGTGTGTGTGTGAAAGAGAGACAGGGAGAGAAAGAGAGAGATAGAGAGCACCTGTGAATGTGTGTGTAGATGTGAGTGTCTGTGGAAGACTGAGTGTCAGATCTTTTAGAATTGATGTTGTAGGAGGTTGTGAGGGATCCAGCACAGAAGTTAATAACTGAAATTCATTCCTCTGCAAGAGCAACAAGCTCTTTTAACTGTGGAAATTTCTCCAACTTCCCTCTACATGTCTCCACTTTTAAATTATAATTGTTTTAGAAGAATGAAGGATTGGCCACCTAAAATGCAATACCATCAATGCCATAGGTATAAATTTGTTTTATACTTAATGAAAAGACAGTTATTAAAATTATGTCTAGTTATTTAGTTTTTCTTACTTTTGGCTCTCTGCAGAATCTCAGTCTATATCCCTGGCTGTCCTGAAACTTTCTAAATATATCAGGCTTAAATTCTAGATAATGTTCTGCTTCTGCCTCCTCCATGCTATGACTACAGGCATGAGCCACCAGTCTCAGCATTGTCTTATCTTTGCTTCTCCTTAACAAAGCAAGTGATGTTACATCTGCTTTTCTTTACTTATTGTTTTGAGTTTCTGAAGGGCTATGGATATTATAGGATATTGTTCTGTAGCTCCTCCTCCTCTCTCTCTCTCTCTCTCTCTCTCTCTCTCTCTCTCTCTCTCTCTCTCTCTGTGTGTGTGTGTGTGTGTGTGTGTGTGTGTATGTGCATGTGTTAAAAGATAGGCATATCATTTTTATCTCTGGAAATGAGATTCCTACATAAGTATTCTATATGGCCAATAAATTTTTTTATAACAAGGGTTGGAGCAACAGCTCAGTGGTTAAGAGTACTGACTGCTCTTCCAGAGGACCAGGGTTCAATTCCCAGCACCTTCATGGCAGCTCACAACTGTCTGTATTTCCAGTTCCAGGTAAATGCCAAGGCAAAAAATAAATTAATAAAGTTTAAAAAAAATTTATAACAAAAGAATTTTCTATCTTTTCAATTAGATAGTTTCACCTTCATGTTTTTAGCTTTACTGACTGCACACTGGTAGCCCATTCTCTAGATGTGTAAGATGTATACATGTGTAAAAAAAGCATATTATCCAATATGGACAAGAATAAGCTACAATATTGCATACATATTTTGAGTGGATCATCACTTCCTCATAAGGAGGATTTCCTATGTAGGCTTACCTGTGTCTGTTAAAAGACTTAGCTTCCACCCACAGCAATGGTAAGGCTCCAGGAGTCAGGTAAGCATATTAATAAAAATATAAATTTCCTATGTTGTCTCAGTACCTGAGACTTTCTTGTGACAGTGAAAGATATTAGGTTCTATTTTAGCTACATTTTTTGTTGGTATAATCAATGTCATGACTAAAAGTAATTTAAGAAACAAGGTGTTTATTTTATCTTATAGTTTCAAATAGGTAAAAGACCATCATGCATGGGAAAGGTGACCAGAACAGAAAACTGGCTGATCACATGTCATGCATACCTCCCCAAAAGAGAAAGCATCAAAAATAAATAGTGGCCATATACCCTCAAAATCTGCCTCTAGTGATCTATTTTCTCCAACAAGGGTCCTCATACTGATGGTTGTACAACATCCCCAAACAGCACTATTAACTGAAGATAAAGTGTTCAAATACCTGAACCTGAGAGAAATATTTCTCATTCATGCTCTCATAGTATTAGATGTGAGGATGATAGGCAATAAGTGTGATAGAACATACAGTTTAATCTAGACCTGTGTAAGATGAGAAAGTAATCATGTATGTCTTCAATGATCACAACAGATATCTTTCTCCTAGGGAATAGCTCAACATCGTAGGGGTTGCCTTGGAAGCACAAGAATTTAATTTCAATACTCAGGATAGATAAAGTGCCAACTGTGTTGCTACAGGTTTCTAATTCTCTATTTGGAGAAGTGAAGATAGGTAAATCTTTAGGGCTCATTATTCATTCACCTCTGCCTGCTTAGAGAGTAAGAAAAATCTGTCTCAGTAATGGTGAATGCTCATTATTAGAAAAAAACACATAAGGTTGACAGATGACCCCTGCTAAGACACTGCTGCTTCTGTACACACACACACACACACACACACACACACATACACACACACACACACACACACACACACACACACACACACCAGGAAAAAGGGGATACATTTTATATTTTTCTTCTGTATATTAATATAATCAATGGAGGAAGATGAAGAACTGAGACTAAGAATTTTTAAATCTGTCTATAATGGTGACCTTGAGCATCTGTCCTCTTCTGACAAGGTAATTAGATTTCAGCTATAAAGCATTGTGGTTGTAACAACTAACATAACCCAATTCTGTGATATGCAGCCTAAAATTTCTAGTGGTTTAGTAGACACTCTCAAAGCTGGATGCTCATGCCATCTCATCAGAATGGCTATTATCAAAGATAGAACATGAAGAGAGAATCTAAGAAGCAATGGGTAGGTGAGTCATGAACTGAAACTTGTGTTATATCGTCATGGAAAGTGTCACAGCAAGTTACTACAAAGTACTCTAACTTGTCTGCTGTGAGTAGCTAGCTGATTGTAATCTTGTATACCAGTAGATTAGTTAATAAAAAGAATAATCTCACCTGCTCTTGAGTAGAACATTACTTATTTTATCCCTTACACCAAAAATTTACAACTAAGAGAGAGAAACAACAAAGATCTCTCTGCTGGCAGCTGGACACCATTTTCTCCAAAAAGCTGGAGTACCAGACACTGAACTCTGGGCATTGCTCTGTGGACAGTTTCAGAAAGATTTAAATTATGCAAATCACTAAGAGTTTAAGTAGATTTTGCATGGGTTTAAATAACAAACTAAGAAGCATTCCAGAGCCAAGATATCTGAGAAGTTTAGACTGGGGAATATCAATAAAATGCCCATTGCCTACCAGAAAAGTATTCAGAGCAAAGGAACCACCATCAATAAAGAGAGCCCTTACAGTGTTCTTGCTCAGACGCCATAAGACCAGGATGCAGACTCACTCAAGGCAAAGGAACTAAGGTGCTCCCAGAGAGAAGGCAAATGTAAATTTTTATTACATATTTAATAAAACCTGAAATATCAAAAGAGAACACATAGTCAAATCCTAGGCAGACAGCTCAGGTATTTCTTGATCCTTGAGTGCAAGGACAAACAGCTGAGATTCAATCTCACACATCTTTAATCCCAACATGGGGAAAATCTAGGAGTGTGACCTACATCCTTAATCCCATAACTCCAGAGACAAAAAATGTCCTCTGTTTCTGTGAGTTCAAGGCTAGCTATGAACTAGAGTAGTTCACACATTTAATTCTAACCTGGATCAGATAAGTGTATAAGGACTTTTCAGATTCAAGCAGAGGCAAAAACACCTGGAAGAAGAAATCAGCAGAAGTGACCAGAAGTGAGGCTGAGGAAGTTCAAAACATCTAGGTGAGAATTGACTCTGGTACCTCCACTCTCTGATATTTTAGCTTTTCCCCAATATTTGGCTTACAGTCTTCTTTTTCTACTATCCAAATTTGTGCAACTACAGTTGGCTTCCAATGTGGGGCACAAAATCCCCCCAAAAAAAGCCACTTACTGGCCAGAACAACACATGACCAGTGAAGTAATTTCCAGCTGGTTAGGCTGTTGAGGTAGACTCCAGCTTTAGGCAGACCTGGCCATACATGTTTCGTTTTATTTTTATCTGAATAAGTTTCTCAGACAGTGGTCTCTTTCTCCTGGTGGGTTTTAGGTTTTCTCTTTCTAGATCCCTCCTTGGGTTTCTATAATATTAGGTAGCTGCCCCAGTTCAAAGCCATTTAAATTGTCATTGACAACTAGATTGGTGAGTACAACAGATTTTAAAGAAAAAATGGGGGAATTTGGTTAAAGCATTGGAGGGTGCTTGGTATTTTTGTGATATTTCTCTAGGCAATTTGACATTGGATCCAGTAAAGGAAAAGATAAATAAGTAGATGAGATTATCCTCATAATGTTTATTATGAATATTTTTGTTGTTTGACTTATGTTTTATCATTGAAGAAGTCAATAGTGTAAATGTCAAGAAAAAAGTCTATTAAGAAAGAACTCAAAGATATTCAAACACAAACAGAGGACCATAAAGAAAAGATCTCAATAGAATCATCTAAGTCTACAAAAAACAGCCTATGGTTATCAAACTGCCAACACTAATATACCCAGTAACCATTAAAAATTACAAAAGAATAAAGATTAAAGAAGTTAATTGTTCTGGTACAAATGCTAGAACAAAAAATAATTAAAGATGTAATTGTGAAATATGAGATGCATTCAGCACTTGTAAAAGAAATGTTCAAAAGCTGTTCATCCTGCAAACAGATCACCCCTAAGGACTGGTTAGATATGGTTATTGCTGTTTTGGAAGGAGGATGACTTTTACAGTGAAAAATGGTGGAAAGAGGAGGCTGAATTAATACAATAAAGAAGTATAGCCAGGGGCATAGACATCTCCCAAGACCAACTTACTGGAGAAGGTGAATATTTTGATATTGAAAGACAATCCCTGTATGATAAATACACTCCAGATTTATGCTGTATGGCAGCACGAAATGCTAGGGATTGGATAGAAGTAGAAAAGAAAACAGAATCATTCACAAAAATAATATGAACCCAAAGGAAACGTTTACAGACATTTTGCAGAGATTATCTGCAACAGTAAATAGGGCAGCACCAGATTTGGAAGGAAGGCAAATAATAATCAATCCCTGGCATTTGAGAATGCTGATACACAATGTATAAAAATAGTGAGAGCATTAAAAGCAAGGCCAGCACCCTTAGAGAATTGGATTTGTGAAAATATTAATGCAGATTCTTATGACAGTGATGATAATTGGGTAGGAGAGGTCATTTCTAGAGGTGTAAGAAAAAGGCAGAAGTTTAATGCTAAAATTGTGGAAGGCAAAGTCATATACAAAATAATTGTAATCAAGGTGTTCCCAGAAACAGTACTTTTTCTAGGAATAATCCCAAGAGAACATCCCTCCCTCCTGAAGTATATAGGAGGTGTGAAAAAGGTAGACATTGAACTAATAAATGTCCGTCAACAAATGATAGACAAGGTAACATTTTGCCTTCAGGATACACAGTCAGATAGCATTTGAAAGCCTCCAAAGCCCCCATATCAAATCTAGTTCAGGCTTTTCCTGTCATCTCAAAAAAAACTGCTTCCTAGAGTGATCAAAAAGTATAATGCCTATAAAAAAAAAAAACAAAAAAAAAACAACCCTGTAGCTCTGAATTAGGAGAAACTACAAATCAAAACTGATAAATATTAGAAAGAAAACCTCCACAAAATTAGGTTTGGAAAAGGGTTTTTTTAATTTTCATAGGTGACGAAAAGTTATGAGTACCATCAAGATTACTAACGACTCAATTTGAACCAGAGAAACTTTATAAAAATAAGAATTGATGGCTCATTCACCCATACTACAATTCTTTAAGTTGTAAGGAAAAAAAAGAATTGGAACAGTTTTTGTTTTTGTCTTTATAAAAATCCAAAAGTACCTATTTTCGAGTAGTTAAAAGATTTTGGACATCTGGACATCTACAACAGAAGGGAGGCTACCCAGAAAATTTCAGAAGTAAAGGAATATTAGATCTTCTTAACCTCTAACTTTACTTATAAGTTGAAATCTCAGTTTAATTATAGATTAAAGCTGGCTTAGGAGTTGGAGTGTGACTTTCTCCTCTAAACCTGAGCAAAAAAAAAAAAGTTTTTATTAAAGAAAACTTCAAAATCTCTATAACATATTAGAATAACCATCTGATCTGGAACAGAAGAATGACTAAAAAAAGTGAACAATTCTATTCTTACTAATTCTATCCTGAATAAAAATGTAAAGTATTTAGCTTCCTGTATAATGTGTTGGGTTTTAGTCTCTTATCAGTTTTCTGCAGTGATCCATGACAATACCTAATTGCAAACCAGAAATATCCAAAAAGAAGATGGGGCCCCACAATGAGGACATCACATGTGCTATGACAAAGCTACCAGGTTGACAACACCAACCAAATATTTGGACTACAAACTGCTCAGGACAATTTCAAGGTTGCTAACTGAAATGAACCAGCTTCACAGATTACTCTAGCCAGGACTGAAACAAGCCATGCACTTTCCAATTATGAAGAGACTGGATAACAAATGATACAGCTGCATACTTCAGGATTTGACAATAACACTTTTCTTTTCAGGATCTCCTAAGGATATTGTCACCCCATAGACATCAGGAAGTAAATTTAAGAACATGGTGCCCACATTACCAAGACATGGGGTGGGTAGTTTAGGTCTTTCAAAGGGTAATGGATGATTGTCATTGTTTAGGGTAATTGGTTAAAAAATGTTATTCATTATGGTTAGAAAAAAGCAAACCAAGAAATGTTAGACTTACAGTGCTTGTTAAAAAGGTGATACAAATATGATAGAATATAAAACTAGATTATTGAATCTACTTTTAAAAATTACTAGCTTTACATATTTTACCATGGATTTGATTTTTTGTGTATTGTATACAAATTGTGTATATTGATATAAAGTTGAGATTAATTTTGTCACTGTATATATATCCTTGTTTATTCAAAATATTATACTTATACAGTTCATCTAACAATGTAATACAAATTACTAGTCCATGAAAGTTATTACCAACTAATTAGATTATAAAGAAATGCAAGTTAGTATTTAGACATTATAAACAAACTTATAATCATATTATAGATGTTTTCAATTTCATATATACTTTTGATGAACAGGTCTTCTTCAAGCACTTCAGAGATCCATAAAATAAGGCATTTAAGATAGTTTAAATACATATTCTTATTAATTTTTTGACAATGGAACATTGGCTTCTGGCAGCACCAATCCAATTCAGAGAAGATCACAAACATCAAAGAAACTCCTCCATATGAGTTGACCTTCTTTGTGACAAAAGGTAGCCATTGGACAGGAAAGTACTTTTGCATTGACTGCTGACAATATGATATTCAAAATGGACAAGTAGGAGAAATACACAAAAGAATTGCCAAACCTTGAAAGGAGAAGGTAGAAAAGACTTTGGGAATATCCTGCTGCCCAGAGAAGTTTGTCAGATATTTTAGGCCTGTAGGCCAAAGTCTGATGCTTCAACAACATGGAAGTACTTTGGGTGACTGTCCAGGCAGCCAGCATTTTTACTTTTTACATTTTTGGAAGTTGCTATTTACTTAATATTATTTCCTTCTTGAGTCTCTGAGGAATTTGAAGATGAGATAGTTAATATTAACAATGTAGGTTCCTTTTTTAAAACTGTAACAATTTTTTAGTTACAGTTTTAAAAAAGGAACTTACATACAAGTTAAAGTATATAAGTTCAAGAGACATCACAATATAGTTTTTAGTTAATAATGCAAGTTAGATACACAGTGGATAAGACATAATTCATTAGAGTCATCAAAATATGATAAATAATGGAATACTTTCTTTGAATTTGTTAATTGTTAATGAACTGGACATTTCTAATGTTATTATTGTTTGTAGATTATTGTATATAATATTGTACCTATTGTATATGGTCTTATCTATGTTAGTTAAAATTTTTTTTCTTTTTGACACAAAAGGAGATATTTGAATATTTATTGCACATTTAATAAATAATGAAATATTTATTAAATATGAATATGAATAATTTATGAAATAAATTAATGAAATATTGAGAGACAATACACAGTCAAATTCCAGGCAGAGAGATCAGGAATTTTTAGATCCTTGAGTATAAGGACAAACAGCTGAAATTCAGTCCCACACACCTTTAATCCCAACACAGGGAAAGCGTGGGAGTGACCTACAACCTTAATCCCATAACTCCAGAGACAGAACTTCTTCTGTTTGTGAGTTCAAAGCTAGCTATGAAATACAGTAGTACATAACTCTAATCCTAACCTGGATGAGATACTGCTGAAAAGAAGGAGGATAGATTAGGCCTCTTTGGACCACAGCAGAGGCAGAAATGACTGGCAGAAATGACTGGCAGAAGCTGCTGGCAGAAGCAACCAGAAGCAAGGCTGAACAAGTTGCGATAGAGCTGTGTGAGAATTGACTGGGGTGCCTCCTGTCTTAAATATTTCTACTTTTCCACAATACTTGGCTCAGAGTCTCTTTTTATACAACTTGAATTGGTGCAACTTTCAGGGAAATTTAGTGTTTTCCCAGACACTTAACAAATCTCAAAGATTAAGTCCTGCTTTCACCCTCACAGACTCTTTCATGCCCCAGGTATCCAGCTGTCCCTGCATTCCCATCTCTGAGATTACTAGAGTGTAATACCAATCTGGGTTTTTGAAATGTAGATTTTGAGGCTCAGATTCAAGTCTCAGAGCAAGTACATTGCTAACTGAGCTAACTCTTCAGCCTCTGGCTTTTGGGGTTTTTTGGACATTTTTTTTTTTAATTTCAGTCTTAGTGTTCTGGATTAAAATAAATTTAGTAAAGCACCTTTGTGTAGTTCTCAATTATAAGAAAAAATGACACATGTCACAAAATCTGGTTCCACCCACTCACTAGATAGCACTATATTTCTCATCTTTGAAGCCCTTGGACTCCATCACTAAACACTATAATGAGATGATTAGAAGATAATATCTTTAAAAGCTATAATTTGACACAGAGTACAATCTCCAAGTGGGATAAATACTCAGAATGGACCAGAAAAGTGCATTTTGAGACACACAAATGTCCAGAACAAATTGACCAAAATCAGCTCCTTTAGATACAGGCAAAGGAGTGGTGGTCCAAAAAAGCAATGAACATATGCTAGGGCAAGAATACAGATAACAACATAAATAACAACATGGCACCACCATAATCTGTTGTTGATACAAGACCTGAGTGTGGCAATGCAGAAGCAGAAAAAAAACCATAAAAAAACAATTTATAAAGATAATGGAAGCCTTAAAAGATCACATAAAAGTTTCCTTAAAGAAACAGAAGAAAAGACAAACAAAAAATTGGAAGAGATCAACAAATCCTGAAAGAAAATTAAAAAATGCAATAAAACCAAAAAACATCAATAAAGCAGGTGGAAAAAAAAGCATTCAAAACTTTAAAACTGAAATAAAAACAATAAAGAAGGTAACACTGTCAATAAGAAAAAAAAATGACAGCCTACATAATGGGAAAAGAATTTTTTAACCCTACAACTGACAGAGAACTAATATCTAAAATATATAGTGGACCCAAGAAGCTAGATCCCCAAAACCTAAAGAACCCAATTAAAAATGGAGTTCAAAAATAAAAAGGGAATTCTCAGCAGAAGAATTACAAATGGCTGAAAGGCACATGAAAAAGTGGTCAACATCTTTAGCCATCAGAGAAATGCAAACCAAAACAACTTTGAGATACCACCTTATAGCCATCAGAATGGCAAAAATTAAAAACACAGATGACAGCCTATGCTGGAAAGGTTGTGGAACAAAAGGAACATTTTCAAATGTTGGTGGGACTGTAAACTTGTTTAGCCACTCTGGAATGCTTTATGGCAGTTTCTCAGAAAACTGGAAATCACTCTCACCAAGGGTCCAGCAATACCACTATTGGGCATATACCCTTAAGACATATATTCTCACCCCAAAGGCCTTAGCTCAACTGTGTTCATAGCAGCATTATTCATAATAGCAAGAACCTGAAAACAACCTAGATGCCCCTCAACTGAAGAATGGATTGAAAAACTGTGTACATGTACACAATTGAGTACTACTCAGCAGTAAAAAAATAAAAATGATATCCTAAAAGTTTCAGGGAAATAGATGGATTTGGAGAATATTCTAAGTGAGATATCACCAACCCAGAAAGAAAAACAGGGGATGTACTCCATCACTAGTGAACTTTAAACAAAAAGCAAAGAACACCCAGGCTGCAAACCACAACCACTAACCAGCTTGCGATCTGAAGGAACTTAAGAGAGACATCCAGGGAGTCCTGTACATAAAGAAAATAGAGATCTCCTTAGCTAATTGAGAGCATAAAGATTTGCAACCAAGAAGAGTTGGGAACAAATTATGAGAGAAAGAGATGATTGAGTGAGAGCAACAACAAGGAGGGAAAGAAAAACAGAGATGTAGATCTCAATAGAGGAAGCATATACAGCACTGGAAAAGACCACATATTAGGGAAACTTCTAAGAACTCACAGGTTGTCCCTGACTAGGTCTCCAACCAATAGTGAAGGTTGCCTAAGAAGGACTTTCCCTATAATCAAATGAATATCCATCCTAAGTTCCATCACAGAGCTTACAAAGGTAAAAGGAGGTAGCGGTAGAGATACATGGCTGAACACTGGGCTGAGTCCCTGGTTCAGTTGATAGCAGGGGAGGAGACTCTAGATGAACAAGGTGATAGAAACTATGAGAAAAATTCCCACAATGATATTTAACTAGAGCTCTGGGGAGTTCACTGACTCAAGCACAGGCACCTGGAAACCATCAGGAAAAGGACTTGGACCTACAAGTATAGGCAACTGTCTGCGGACATCGATAGTATGTGGAGTCTCAGGGTAAGGATCAGACTGTGTTTTTGTGCCTGGCTCCGTGGAGCCTATTCCCTCCAGAGGAACAACTAACCCAGTCCTGATATTATGATGAAGAAATTGGACTTGCCTGGAGTGGATGCTGAGCTAATCCACATTAGGACCTCTTGCCCTTTTCTGGGGAGGGGATGGGGGCATGGGGAGGTAGGATGAAGGCTGCCTGGAAGGGTTGGGGGGGAAGGGAATTGGAACAATATAAAAAGTCTTTATTCTATAAAAATAAATAAATTTTAAAAAAGAAAAGTAAAAGAAAAACATCAAGTTGTAAGGCTGAAGGCTGACCAGGAAGGATTGGGAGGGGGAAGGGAGAGAGAATAAGAGAATGAGGTGAAAAAAAGGGGCTTTATTTTGTAAAAATTAAAAACTTATGTATTTGTTTTGGTTGTTAAAATGAAAGCAGCAGGAGATAATATTAACATAGAAATTTCTGCTAAGTGTTTAGGATATGGCAGAACCTACTCAAAAGTCACTACCTTTATAAATGTATGTGGTCTTTGGGTCTACTATACAGTATTGCAACTGCTTGTGATTACAGGCATCAGAAGAGGTGAAGACAGAATTTTAAAATGTAGAGAACTGCTACCAACTCAGGATGGTATATATATTCAACCTCTGTTTCAGTTATTTGAAATGAAGTGGTCAGGAAATGAAACCAGTCTTTTACATCTGGCATCTTCTTTCTACATTTGTATTGTACTTCTGGTTTTCTTCATGCCTATCAGAATAGTCCCATGAGCTCTGTTTACAGAATTGTTTTGCTTCTTTACACTGTATTTTCAAACTCTTCTAGATTCCTTCTAGAAATCATTTCTAAAATTATTCTACCTCTCAGTAATAATGTTATTTCTTAATTACTAAAAAAACAACATTTTAAATTAATTCAACCATTAGTTTCTAAGTAGATTGATACTATTGCTTTGTAGTATGTTATATTTTTTAAAAAAATATTTTCTGAAGAAGGTATAGACAAAGAAAGTGTTACTATTGCATGGATGCAAAACCTAGGGATTAGGGGAATAAATGGCCTCTCTTAAATGGTAGAGTAGAAGGTGTAAGATGCAGTCTTCTAAGCAATTCACCTCTTATTTTATCAGAGCAATTATGTTAACATTCTTGAGGCCACCAAGATTGCTAATATTACCTTATAGAAAAAGAGGATAAGGAGGATTGCTGGCCTTTCACTTAATATTCCAGTAGTACATCCTAGATATCTGCACACTGTTCTGTCCTACCTGTAAGTGATTTCAAGGGGTGCTACAGTGATATGAGCTAGGAGAAGTTAATCAAGAGGGATTCATGTATGAGAATACAAAGATGCCATCTTCCTTGCCTGGTAAGGTCTTTCCAGAGTGGCTACTTTGGAGTCATTTGCATTACTTCCAATAAGCCTTTACTATGTGCTATACATGAGCTCAATAAAGTCATTGGTTGCCCCAAGTGAATTTTTGTAGAATTGAACTTTTATTTTTCATTGTTAATTTTGGGGCAAAAAAATCAGTGCTGTTTTTATTGTCTAAAAGAAAGAATTCTCTCACAGAGGATGACTGCACTGGAATTCTTGACAAACACTATGTTATCAACACCTGAGATAATAATCACAGAGCTCCACTCACTGATAGGCACTGAAATCATGAGCTAAGCTCTGAGTTCTCTCCACAGCTACTACCACCAGGATTATTGAATATCACAGACATTATTTTGTATCTTTCAATGGGAAAGCAATGATCCTGTTAATTAGCTGAGTTTAAAAGATGGTAGTTTTGAGTATGGTTGGCCAACAATAATGAACAGCCATAGCATATGAATAGTTCCAACCTCATACTGAATGCAAAATAATGGAAGAAGTTGAGCCAAGTATCATCAGAACTCACACTAGTTAGGACACTGTAGCTTACTCCATCCTGCAATGGTGAACATTTATTTCATCCACTTCTTAGCTCTCCTTAGATTGCTGGGTTACTTTACTGGTTTTGTGAGTTAATTTAAGTTTTCTTTTATTTGCTCACATTGCGTAACCATACTGTACTTATTTTTATTTACAGTTTTGTATATATGGGAATTGTAATGTGCGTATATATGCTTGCATGTTGTCACATGTCTGAAGATTCTGATTTTGAAATCCAGGCTTTTTCTTAATTGATGTCCCCCATACATATGAAATTGGGGACTCTTGATTTACCAAGAGTTAGTCTGGTCAGCCATCTTTCTTCAGAATTTTCTGTGTCCTCCGCCAGTATCCGAGAATTACTGACAGATTGCTATAATCATCTAGCTAAAAGTGTATGTTGAGAGTTTAACATCTGGTCTCCATAATTATGCAGCAAGCTATTTCCTGGATTATACAGATTCCAGGCCTTCATTTCTTGAATACTAAATTGTAAACTTCAGTAATGTTTCCATGGAAACTTTAAATATATTCACCTCTGTGACAGCCACTTATATAACTTCCTATACAGACTGGTATGAAAAAGTCCCGGCTTAGTCTGTACTACTGCTGCCCTGAGAAATCACCTGCACATATCTTCTCCTCCTCCTCCTCCTCCTCCTCCTCCTCCTTTTTCTTCTCTCTCTCTGTCTCTCTCTCCATCTCTCTCTCTCTGTCTTTCTGTCTCCCACACACCGCCACCACCACACAGACACATAACACACCACACATACCACAAACACAAACTCACACACATGACAAACAAACATACATATACATATACCACACACACATAAATACATACACACCACACTACCACATACACACTGAAAGAACACACACACACTCAAACACAATCATAACACATTTTTTTCTCTTTGAACATTTCTTATTACCTTGGCACATTTTTCTGTTCAAGATAACTAAAATTTCAATGTATAGCAGAAATTTTCTGAATGACACTCTAAAGTCTCATGCTCATTCCCATAATTAAAGGAGACGGAGGTTCCAAGTAGTACTTTAGATAAGAGCTCTATGTGTGTTTGTGTGTGCTTGTGTGTGTAATTTGTATGTATCATTTTGTGGAGAATATAAGGTGTCTTGTTCTATCCCTTTTTGCTATTTTTTTATTTTTTATTATGAATAAAGTAATAATTTTTATCTGTGTATATCCTGACAAGGTTTTTCACTGCATCTGGAGTCGGGATGGAAGGCGGGCACTGGATTTTGGTGTTTCTTTTCTCTCCACAGGAATATATGCACATGCTCAGTATTTTATGTGCCTGATGGAAATTAGAATTTGTTTCCTCAAGCTTATGTAGCAGACATTCTTACTGGCTCAAGTCCATAGCTCTAAATTATATGATTTTCAATTTTGAGAATCTGAGTAATTGATAGATTAAGTTTTTTAGATATTTTAATATGTGACTTAGAAAAATACTTTTAATATTTCTTAGTGAAAATAAGAGCCAGAAACTAAAACAACAAAGTAGTGTGAAACTAGTGTTTGTCCTGCAGTAAATAAGCTATTTTTTCTGGTTTATAATGAAGTAGAATTCTGTCCAGAAGCAGTAATTGTGTTTGTCAGGTTTGGTTGACTAATAAGATAATTAGTTTTGAAACTTGCATATTCACTGTGTTTTTTTTACTTGTATTTTGATTACAATGTTCTTTTCCTTTTTCAGTTTAGAACTTGAATCAATGTTAGCTACTTAAATTCCCAGTATGATGAATGGTGCAGCTGAAGAAACAGAGCTATGTATGAGATGTCTGTGGTCATTGGTAAGGCATCAAATGGTATACATGTTCAATGCAAGTTCTTCATGACAAGGTCCCATAATTTCGGAGATCCTTATCAATCACATTAAATCTCTGTGCTCATCTGGGAACCAGTTCTGCAAACCTTGGTGTTGCCTTTTTTCCTTTGTTTCTCTTATCATTATCTGGCTTGATTCTATCCCCAACCTTTGCCTTTATATAACTTTATGTAGAATTATCTCTATCATTTGTTCTTCTTTGGGGATAAACATACTTTCCTTTATCCAATGTTTTGACAGTTTGTTTATCAAGTTTGTAAATTCCACTGTTGGTCATTAGGACCACTCAAAATGTAAATGACACCAAAACAAGTGTAGCCTCAGGCTCTCTTAAATAACAGGGTTTTAATTTAATTTTATTTTTATGTTAAATGTCATGTTACTGTAGTGGGATTATGATACATTGTAAATATTTATCAGTGTCACTCCTAGTGGTTTAATAAAGAGCAGATTGCACAGAGGCAGACAATAAGTGTGGGCAGGGTTATCAGACTAAGAAAACTCTGGGTACATCTCAGAACAGAGCAGAGACACCACAGAGATGTCAGGAGATGCAGAGGAAAGAATTTGAAATGCTGCTGAATAAACATAGTGAGCCACATGGCTGAGCAAAATAAAAATTATGGGTTGAATCAAGATGAAGGAGTTAGCAAGTTATATGCCTAGGCTCCAGGTCAATCAGCATAAAGTTTTGTTTGTTTTTTATTATAATGAATAAAGAAGTCACATTTTCTATCCTTGTATATCCTTATTCAAGGTCTCTTCCCCCTCCCACCACATCAGGTCATTCTCTCTTCTCCCCATCCCACCCCCATGGGCAGGCAGTCCCAAAGTCCCAAGCTCCCAATATTGCTTAGTTCAGCTTCCACTCCTGGCAAATTCAGTTTTCTCCCCACAACAACAAGACTGAGTCAGGTGCTCCTCTAGGGGAAGTGGGATCCAAGGTGTATGTCCAAGGTGTTTCCAATCCCAAGCTGTTCAATGGTTGTGGTTTGCAGGTTGGGCATGCTTTGCTTTTTATTTATTTTTCTTTGTTTAGAGTCCACTAATGAGTGACTACATCCCCTTCTTACAGCATAGAATTAATGTAAGCATCTGTATATTTCTTCGGGTCTTCAGGTCTTTGGGTCTTTGAGTCTTCAAGTCTACGGGTCTCCAGGTCTGCAGGTCTACAGACTGCCAGGCTGCTGGTCAGCTTCTGGTTTAGGCTTGAAAGTTAAAGCCAGAATCCTTTTACTACATATTACCCTTCAAAATTTTGTTTAAAATGTAAGTAGTGTTGTGTGGTGACATAGTGCATATCAAATAAAGATTTTCTGAAGATCAGATGGCAGAACCAGACCCAGAATTAGCCTTAGAGATCAAGCATTGGTGGCAACATGCCTTAGATCCTAGTAATCAGAAACAGAAATTTGTCTGTATCACTGTGAGTTCAAAGCCAAACACAGCCAGGAAGTGGTAGCACACATCTAGGGGTCAAACACCCTTAAGCCCAGTACTTAGAAACATATACCTATAATCCGATCACTATGAAAGTTAAAATAGACAATGATATGATTAGGCAGAGACAGGAATATAAGGCAGGAAGAAATAGGAGTTCAGTCTGTGAGTTTATCTTCCATTTTGTCTTGCAGTTCTTTTTGCTTCCCCTATTTAGTCTGAGGATTTGTGGAGACAGGTTCTACTCCTTTCAGCCCAAGGATTCAGAGGTAAGAATGGCTGTGGCTTGTTCCTCTGTCTCTCTGATCTTTTAGTATTTGCAACAATATCTGGCTCTGGGTTTTTATTATAAGATCAATTAGAATTCATATAATAGTACTATTTGAAAATAAACTTACAGCATTGAAAGAAATATTGCTTTATATATTTTGTTGACTCAGAAAATGATATGGCAAACTTTTAGTAAGTTACATTGTTTACAATCCTTATACATAGCAGGAAACAAAATAGACAATGTAAACACTTATCTGCCCGTTGTTGGAGGATATTAGTATGAGGAACCTGGTCATATGGTATCTATTGTCAAGAATCAAGGTGCCTGTAGGATTTCCAACATACCACAAAAACCCAAGTCCATCTAACCTATTTCTTCCATAAATATTCTACCTACCACAAAATTTCACAATCTTTAAGAACAGTAGCAGTAGCTATAACCAAGTGTTCAAAAAAGTGTTTATGGTTAGCATTTCATATTCAAATGACAATATAAGGCAAGAAATCTAGAACTGAAGATTATTTTAAGACTTGAATAGGTGTTAATAATAAATAAGGTAGGGAAGTACATCAAAGCTCTTAGCCTAAGAATTTAATATCATGCTAAATGTCACAATCTAATTATATAGACAGAATATGTCAAAATAGACTGTATAAATTCTTGATCGTTTGTTTTACTCAAGGATTTTACTTCTGTGCTAAAAGACCATCACCACAAATAACCTGGGGTATCAGGAGTTTAATTATCCTTAGGACTTTTATTTCTTGATTCAGGAAGCATATCCATGTTAAACCAAGTGAGTGAGTCATAGATGACTAAGACATGCCTAGAATTTTGGCTTCCAGGATATTTCACATCTTGTTAACTTTATATCTAATTTAACCATTAAAACAGTACAGGGGCAAAGACCATTAAAAAATAGAGACCTAATCATTATCTAACTCTCTGTTTGATTGTAGAAAAGCCATGTCAGATATAATAATATGTGAGGCACCATATCAGAGGTCTTGAAATGTTAAGGCAGGAACAGGGGTCAGTTTAGTTGCATACCAAGATTTTGTTTTAAATAAAAAAGTCCTGTGGTTAATGCATATACATATACAATTTTTTTCACATATACAAATTTATATATGTATACAAATACACATGCATATATATATGCATAAATGTAAACAAATAAAGGAAGATGATGTGCGATGTGGATGCTAACAAAAATAAAATAGAAATGGCTATTTTATCTCTAATCAGTTATCAGGGCAAAGAAAATAATCTTGGCTAAAGAATGGTTTCAGTAATAAACAAGGAACTGTATGCTCATTAAATTGCCTGGTTTAAGGCAAGAAGCAGCTGAAAACAACAGCTTGCTGCAAGTGGCCAGATTTAAAGTAATGTTACTTATGTAGTTAACATAATGCAGGTAACCATGGTGATCTTTAAATCTATTCACAGAAACATAAAAATGAATAAACCTCAGACCATCTAGCCCTGAACTTGACACTATTCAGTACACAAAAGCCAGGTGATAGAATTCCCCATAACTCACTGTACACTTTTCCAGGAGATTCTATCTGCTGAGAGAATATAGAACTAGTGGGAGCAGAGATGTTTCTTATTGAACTCTTTGTAAAGTAGAATCAAGAAAAATATAAGTAGAACCACTTGTATAGTTCAGCACTGTACACAGCTCCAAACTTATACTAAAAATAACCCAAAATTTGTGTTATATTCTTATAAATGTATAAGTACATGTTCATAAATGATTGTGCTTGTATGCAGATGTATGCTCTATGTGCATCTATGAAGTCAGTAGACAGTCTTTGGGTACCTTCTTCAATGTTTCCACACCTTACTTTTGATGTACGGTTCTTCCCTTTTCAGAATCACTTTCTTAGTAAGGTTGGTAGTCAGTGAGTCCCAAGGATCTGCCTATGTATCTCCCTGGTACCATCAAACTCAGCTTTGTGTGTGAGCATGTGCATGTGCACATGCACACATGTACACATACTAGTGCTCAAACTCAGGTACTTTTAATTACAAAGCAATCTCTTTTGGTTTGGTTTGGTCTAGTTTTTCATTGATGAAGCAATCTCCCCTGTTTTGTTGAATATAATTTTCACCATTCCTTTACAGGATGATTTCTTTTTATTATTATTGAACCAATTTGAGGTCTGACATATTACATGACAGAATTTTCCCACAGTGCAAAAAGAGTTTTAAATTTTCATTCTACAACTGCCAAGAGTAACCAATGAGTACCAGTGAAATTCTTTTTATGGTAGATATACAATCTTACTTGTCCACTTAAAAATGAGAAATACTTTCAGTTTTGACAACTTTGGTTATAGGCACAATAGACTCCATAGGAAAAGATAATTTTAGAGTAGAAATAACAACCCAAAAGACATGACCTAAACCAAAGTAGTGTAACAAAAACCAGTAAGACAATTCTCACTGATAATGACTGAAGGTTTTGGGAACTAGAAAAAAAATCACCATATACTGATATTGATTAACTATCAGTAATTTCTGTGGGCATGTCAATTATTGCTTTCAACAAGGTTGCATCGAGAATTAACTTTTAGTGAATCATGGTCCCTACAATGCATATTGTAAGACGTCACAACCACACCTATTGGGAAAGCTTTTACTGGGCTTAATTCAAGAGCTTACATATAGTCAGTTTGTTAGTCTCAAATATATGTTGAATGGAAATACAAAACTCTTATTCAGGGGTTGCACAGATAGTTTTTTATCTAGTAGCACAAAGATAATCATCTGAGCAGTCAGAATATCTTAATTTCTGGAAAGTAAAAATTAGTGATTTTTTTTCCTTCTTTATTTTGTATTTATCAAAAAAAAAGTAAAAAGAATTTAAAATGCAGAAGAGTTAACAATAACTATACAGAGGATAAGAATCATAAGCATGGCTTATCAAGGGTGGAATGCAAATAAGATTGCTACACATATATTTTCTTTGTGTTCAGCTTTCCCTCTGAATTTTTTTTTATTCAAGGTCTGTTCCCCCTCCCACCATATCTGGTCATTTTTCTTCTCTGCAACTCCCCATCCCCTCCCTGGACAGGGAGCAGACAGTTCTATGGTCCCAATGACCCAATAATGCTTGTATCAGTCTTCACTCCTGGCCAAATCCAGTTTTGTCCCCCCTCCCTCAAGAGTGAGTCAGGTGTTCCTATAGTTGGACTGGGGTTTGAAGGGTCAGTCCTGGGTGTTTCTGATCCCAAGCTGTTCAGTGGTTGTGGTTTGCCGCTTGGGTATGTTTGGCTTTTTTTCTTGTTTGTTTGTTTAGAGACCACTAGTGAGTGAGTACATCCCCTGCTTATCTCTCTGAGTTTCTGATACTTCACTCAGGAGGATATTCTCCAAATCCATCCATTTGCCTGCGAATTTGAGGATATCATTTTTTCTAACTGCTGAGTAGTGTTCCATTGTGTAGATGTACCACAGTTTGTTAATCCATTCTTCAGTTGAGGGACATCTAGGTTGTTTCCAGGTTCTTGCTATTACAAATAATGCTGCTATGAACATAGTTGAGCTAATACCTTTGGAGTGTGAATATGCCTCTTTAGGGTATACAGCCAGAAGTGGTATTGCTGGGTCCTTGGGGAGATTGATTCTCAATTTTCTGAGAAACCTCCATATTGTATTCCAAAGTGGCTGAACAAGCTTACAATCCCACCAACAATGTAGGAGTGTTCCCCTTGTTCTGCATCCTCTCCAGCACAGGCTGTCATCTGTGCCTTTTATCTTAGCCAATCTAACAGGTGTTAGGTGGTATCTCAAAGTAGTTTTGATTTGCATTTCTCTGATGGCTAAAGATGAAGAGCACTTTTTCAGGTGCCTTTCAGCCATTCATAGTTCCTCTGCTGAGAATTTCCTTTTTAGATCTGTACCCCATTTTTTGATAGGGTTATTCAAGGTTTTGGGATCTAAATTCTTGAGCTCTTTATGTACCTTAGAGATCAGTCCTCTATCACTTGTAGGGTTGGTGAAAATCTTTTCCCATTCTGTAGGCTGGTGTTTTGTCCTATTGACAGTGTCCGTGGCTTTGCAGAAGCTTCCCAGCTTCAGGAGATCCCACTTACTGATTGTTGGTCTTAGTGCCTGTGCCACTGGTGTTATATTTAGGAAGTGGTGGCCTGTGCCAACAGGCCTATAACCATTAAGGAAATTGAAGCTGTCATTAAAAACCTCCCTAAAAATAAATGCCCTGGTCCAGATGGTTTCAGTGCCGAATTCTACCAGACATTCAAAGAAGAATTACTACTGTTACTCCTCAAAATATTTCACACAGTAGAAACTGAAGGAATAGAGCCAAATTCCTTTTATGAGGCCACAATCACCCTAATACCCAAGCCACTCAAAGACACAACAAAGAAGGAGAATTACAGACCAATTTCCCTCATGAATATTGATGAGAAAATTCTCAACAAAATTTTGGCAAACCGTATACAACAATGCATAAAAGATATCATCCACCATGACCAAGTAGGCTTCATCCCAGAAATGCAGGGCTGGTTCAACATATGAAAAACTGTAAATGTTATCCATCATTTAAACAAACTAAAGGAACAAAACCACATGATCATATCCTTAGATGCGGAAAAAGCCTTTGAAAAAATCCAACACTCCTTTATGATTAAAGTCCTGGAGAGATCAGGAATAAAGGGAGAATACCTAAATATAATTAAGGTGATTTACAAGAAGCCGACAGCCAGTATCAAACTTAATGGAGAAAAACTCAAAGAAATCCCACTAAAGTCAGGAACTAGAAAAGGATGTCCTCTCTCCCCTTATCTATTCAATATAGTTCTCGAAGTTTTAGCCAAAGCAATAAGGGAATGAAAAGAGATTAAGGGCATACAAATTGGAAAAGAAGAAGTGAAGCTATCTCTATTTGCAGATGATATGATTGTATACATAAGTGACCCACAAAATTCTTCCAAGGAACTGCTACAGCTGATAAACACCTTCAGCAATGTAGCAGGATACAAGATAAACTCAAAGAAATCAGTAGCCCTTTTATATGCTAAAGACAGAAGAGCTGAAAAAGAAATAAGAGAAACATTAT
>PVIH01013539.1:30732-42134 GCA_004025045.1 Sigmodon hispidus
AATAGTATTAAATACCTTGGAGTAACTATAACCAAAGAAGTAACAGACCTATTTGACAAAAATTTTAAATCATTGAAGAAAGAAATTGAAGAGGATATCAGAAAATGGAAAGCTCTCCCATGTTCCTGGATTGGTAGGATCAACATAGTAAAAATAGCAATTCTACCAAAGGCAATCTACAGATTCAATGCACTGCCTAACAAAATCCCAACACAATATTTTTTGGATCTTGATAGAACAATACTCAATTTCATTTGGAATAACAGGAAAGCCAGGATTGCCAAAACAATTTTACTCAACAAAAGAACCTCAGGAGGTATCACCATCCCTGACTTCAAGCTATACTATAGAGCTACAATAATAAAAACAGCCTGGTACTGGCATAAAAACAGACTTGTGAACCAATGGAATAGAATTGAGGATCCAGACATTAACCCAAAAACCTATGATCACCTGATTTTTGACAAAGAGGCCCAAAACATTCATTGGAAAAAAGATAGTATATTTAACAAATGATGTTGGCATAACTGGAAGGAAGTGTGTAGAAAAATGCAAATAGATCCGAGCCTGTCACCCTGCACAAAACTCAAATCCAATTGGATCAAAGACCTCAACTTAACCCCAACCACTTTGAACTTGATAGAAAAGGAAGTGGGAAATACACTTCTACAAAATTAGTGATTTAATACTTCAAAAATAACTTTGTATTGTTTTGTGGGGGAGCTTCAATTTCATTGGGATTATGGATTTTAGCAGATTATATTTCTAAATGTTAGGCAATGATTTGGGCACCTTCACAGACTGAGGTCTTGCTGCAAGCAGCCAGATTTAAAGCAATGTTACATTTATAGTTAACATAATGCAGAAAATCATGGTGAACTTTAGATCTATTCACAGAAACATACAAATTTCAGTTAGGTTGATACATGAAATGTTTATCCTCAGCTTCTGTCAATGGGACACTTGTTCCTTAGGCAGTGCTGTTTTGTTTATGTTTTTTTTGTGGGGGAGGTGAGGGGAAAACTTTGGAACCATTTAACGGATGTGATTTTTATTGCCATTGATTTTGGTTGTTCATTCTCCCATTCCTGAAGATAACAAATACTTCAGGGCTCAAGGACTTGAGCTGGATTATTTTATTTAAAAGCCTCCTGCCTGAAAGCATGCTTTCAGGATGCCAGAAGGAGACAAGGAAGTTTTCAACGGAGAGAAGCAACCAATGTTTACACCCTTCTATTATGTCTATGGATCATAAAAGTCACAAGCATAGTGCAACAACCTAAACAGTATAATTATGACACACACTTTGGTGGTAACCAACATCATTCTAATTGTACGTGAGACCTTCTCAACAATAGAGAAAACCTGCACATTACTGCATGCTTAGCAAGTTGGATACTTATAGCAAGTGCTAGTGAACTTATGGATGTTGAAGGAGAACCTACAATAACCAATTTACAAAGCCAAAATAATACCTAACCACAATCCTACTATTTGTTTTAATATCCTTGGTTAAGTGTAATCCTCACCCATAATCAAGGAAACTTCTCTGTGCAATAGATATCATCATATAAACCACAACCAATAAAAATATAAACCAGGGGAGCACATTGCCAATGGATACATCTAAAAAATAACTCCTGCACATAAGGCTTAGGGGACATTGCAGAGGAATGGGCAGAATTATTGTAAAAGCCACAGAATCAAGATCTTTACTGTGACATTGTGTCTTCTAGTGATGTCTGAAGCTACATGTATTAAATATCACTAACATGGCTGTCTATACATGACCTGAACAATGATAACAATAATTGGCCTCATAATGTAGAAGGGGAGAAAAATTTAAAACCCCCAATAGAACACAAAGAAATAAAATCAACTAGGAAATTCTGAGAACTGGAATAGTAGTCTTCCCCAGGGAAGAGTATTCCAATTGGTCATCCAGTTCCAAATGTTCCACTCAGATAACCTAGACATTCATGTAACATATAGACTAAAGTGATTGTATTAATATATTTAGGTGTTGTAGAATTTTTTTTCAGGCCTGTTTGGGCCCGAAGGTTTTGTGACCTGGTTCGTGGCAGAGGTTTGGAACCTAGTCCTCACCAGCTTTCGTCCCCCAAAGAAATGAATCAGACACTTATATTAACTTTGTATTGTTTGACCCATGTCTCATGCACATTATTAGCTAGTTCTTTTATCTTAATTCAACCCATTTCCATTAATCTTCCCACCACGTGGCTAAGCCCATGGCTCAGCCCATACCTCTACATGTTCCTCCTATGGGGGTCGCATGGTGACTAATTTAACTCCACCCTTCTCCTACCTGCCTGCTCTCTGATCCTCCACCCACTTCTACGATGCTCTACATAGACCAAAACAGTCTTTTATTTACAGCATAGAGAGAACATTCCACCATATTTCCTCTTTTCTGTCTAATTAAAAAGGAAGGTTTTAATTTTTATATAGTAAAATTATAACAGAACAGCTCTCAATTACGAATTATAGTTATAATATCTAGTCTATTTGTATTTATAAAATTAAAGAGAATATTTTATTATTTATCCTATCATTGTGAGTCTAAAGTTTTATATCTAATATATCTTTTAAACTAAAAAGAACTATATAATTATTAAACTTTTAACCACATCAATGACTCTAGAAAGATATAATATTATTTAAATAAACAGGAAGTGTAAGCAACTTTTAAAGTCTAGAAAATGACAGAGATGTCACTTGTCTGTCTGGATAGTCACCTAAAGTTTTTTGTAATGTTGGGGCACTATTTTTAGCCTTTAAGGCCTAAAGTCTCTGGCATACTTTTTAGTGATGTAGGAAATCTGACATAGTCTATTAGTTGTTTGTTTTTTTGTGTGTGTTTTGAAGAATGTTTGGCAATGTTTTTTGCAAAGTAGGAGCCCAAAGGAGTATCTCGGCTTGCTTTGTTAACGTTTCACGGTCACTTTTTTATGGAACTTGTACGTCTAGTTTATATAGCATAGTATCAAGCACTCAATATCAGAACAGATTTTTGTCTAATGGCTAACTGTTGCCACAAAGTAAATTTTATTTGAAGTTTTTTGATATTTATTATTTTTTTAAATATATGGGTGCTGCCAGGAGCAGACCTGTCTCATGTCTAGAAAATAATTTAAAATGTCATATTTTGTATGACTTTGAAGTGTTTGAAGACTATTTATCTAATTGAAATATATCTTTGCATACTTACAAAAACCTAACTAACATGAACATAACTTTGTTTATCATAGATGACTATTAATCTGCATTATTCAATTATATATTATGATTTTAAATGAGTTACATCAGCATCATACCTTAATCAAGAGTAGAAAAATACATACAGCAAAACAAAATTGATCTTAAGTTTATATCAATAAATCAAAATCCACTTATCTTTTCTAATCATACCTATATCATATCCTCCTCCCCCCTTTCTTTTTTTTTGGAAAGATTGACTATGATTATTAACTATTTATAATGAAAAAACATTAATGAGTAATAAGTAATATTTTGGGGAAATTGGACATAGTTTTTTATTATTTTTTGCTGTTAAAGGACGATGATTTTATGGGGTTTTGAAGCTGGATTATCTCAATTGGCCCTTTTGGAAGTTGATCTTTTTATTAGAAAATTTTAGGTGGCCTTGGCAAATGGAACTACATTTGTCTAGAACTAATCTATAGGTTTTGATCTTTTGTGGAGACAAAAGCAGAAACTTTTCTTTTAAGTGACATATTTTTATAAACAGATTTTAAAGTCAAGATATCTTTAAAATATATGTATTTGTTTAATTTAGCAGCCTTAGTAATTGATTGTCTTTTTGTAGTTAGTTTATTAAAAGTTAAAATATTAAAAGAAATTAAAATAAACATAATCAAGATTTTTTGTTTGTTATCTTTATGTGGCTTTTTTTCTTTTAATTTTTATTTTTAAAGGGCTTTTTTTACCTTTTTTTTGAAGCTTATGAGTATTTTATATATATTATATTTTGTTTAGAGGTTTTGTGAGTCCAAATTTGTCTTACTGAGAATTTTTTTATCATTTTTTACCTTAAAGAGCTTTTAAAATATAGGTATCATTTTAATTGTTGACTTTGCCCCTTTTGGCAGCATTTTAATATGGTGGAGGAGCCTGCATATATTTGCCTCTGCCGCTGTTGGCAACTAGAGCAGACTCAGGAAATGTTGTTACTAGAAAAATTTTATTAAATTGTTTTTTTTTTTTGTTTAGTATAAGTAGAAACTTTAAATCAATTATACTTGTGTCAAGCCTTTTGTGAAACGTATGAGTTTACGCTGTGTGTTGTGGACGTGTCATTTTTAAATTTTAGCCTGAACATCGCACTGCTTTTGTATTATAAATCAATTTAAATATGCAATTTAAAAAACTATTTTTGGCTCTGTTTTAGTGATTTAGAACACGTTTTACAGTTTTTAAACTTTTTTCAGGCTTTATGTGTGTGTTTGGCCCATCCAGGGACGCCATATGTTGTAGAATGCTTTTTTCAGGCCCGTTTGGGCCCAAAGGTTTTGTGACCTGGTCCGAGGTGAAGGTTTGGAACCTGGTCTGTGGCAGCTTTCATCCCCAAAGAAATGAATCAGACACTTATAATAACTTTGTATTGTTTGGCCCATGTCTCATGCACATTTTTAGCTAGTTCTTTTATTTTAATTCAACCCATTTCCATTAATCTTCCCACCACGTGGCTCAGCCCATGGCTCAGCCCATACCTCTACATGTTCCTCCTTTGGGGGTCACATGGTGACTGACTTAACTCCACCCTTCTCTTACCTGCCTGCTCTCTGATCCTCCACCCACTTCTATGGTGCTCTGCATGGGCCAAAACAATCTTTTATTTACAGCATACAAAAACATTCCACCACATTTAGGAAAACACACACACATACACACACACACACACACACACACACACACACACACACACCATAATATTTTAAAATAGAGCCAATATATTTAAAAAACAGCAAGTGGGTGCAGGGTTACTAAGAAATATCTGAAAATAGGTAGAAAAGACAAAGAGAAAAGTTGTAATTATAATTATAAAATAAAATTTAATATTATTTTATTTAAAAGTTAAATGTCTTTAAAAATAAAGTGAGTTAGAGGCTACATGCATAAGTAGATCACTGGAGCATAAGTAGGTCCTCAGGTTTTATGATATGTCTCTGACAATGTGCACTCTGCTTCCTGCCTCCAATAATGTTGACAGGCTACCACCTCAGCAATACATTCTCCTCAATGTCACTCAATGCCACATCTTCCTAGCCATGATAGATCAAAACTAGGATTCAAAACAAATGTTCCACTTATCACTTGTTCTGTTTAACATCCTTTCACAGCAAAAAAAGCTAACTTACACAGCCCCACACTATCTATGTGATAAATAGTAACACAAAAGAAAAAAAAAGTTTTCTGATGGACAGTTAGTATTGATGTGACCAACAATATTAACAGTTTCAGGGAAAATAGTTTTCTTGGGCTTCTCTGTCAGTGTCTTATCCTAGAGTAGCACTCCAGCTGCTTACTTGCCTTCTGAAGACACCTCTGATTTCATGGAAGTATATCTTGGCAAAAAGCTTTAGATCCTTGCAGTTCTTAGACACCTGAAGCTTTGAGAGAGCCAAAGACACGTAAAGCTCTATTATTACAGTTTTAGAGTTTTCAATAACTATTACATAAATAAGTTATTCTGGTCAAAGGACCTCACTGTCATCAGACCCAATGGATATTCAATTGGCCAAGGCAATCCCTTTGTAAATGTCAGTTTTAAAGTGCCACATGACTTTTCTACTTTCTTAGGAGACAGGACTATGAGCAAAATTGTCGGTATTCAACCTAATAGTTTGATAGACAAAATGGTAAACAGAATGGCCATAGCACATTGTTGGACATTTCATACATAATACTTTGATACTTTGTCCAATAAAATTCTTCTAAGATACTCCAAAAGAAACTCATTTTATGCTAAACTTTTGGAAGGATTGGTTTCTTTCCATTCTTCTTTTTCTGTTGTTATTTTTGAGAATAATTCTCATGTGACCCAGACCAGCCTTGGGAACTATGAAACTGAGAGTGACAAAATTCTTCTATCTCTATTACCTAATTGCTGAGAATACAGACATATATCATCACATTTCATTAATGTAGTTTGGGATATTAAACTTGGGAGAACAATAGATGCTAAATAAGTATTAGGATTTTTTTAAATTTTATTTCCATTTTACATACCAACCACAGTTCCTTTTTCCTCCCCTATTCAAGTTCACTCCCCACTTTCTACCCATCTCAGTGCTATCTACTCTTCAGAAAGGGTTACATGGGGAGTCAACAAAGTCTCGCATAACAAGTTGAGGCAGAACCAAACCTGTATTGAAAATGAGCAAAGTATCCTTCCATGGGAAATGAATTCCAAAAAGCCAGTTTATGCACTAGGGTAATTCCCAGTCCCACTGGCAGTTGCCCCACAGATGGCCCATGTCATTTTTAGCCAAGCTTTGAGCCATCCTGACTTTAGACTGGTACTCCTATGAGGATAGAAGGAGAATAAATTGTTTTGCAATGGGTAAGCAGTTTATTAGGTGACTAAACCTTATTTTCTGAAGTTATTAGTATATTATTTAAATTACTATTTTGGGAAACCAAAATTAACTTTTAAAAAAAGAATTAAAAGTTAGTTCACTAATGTGAATGCATGATTCCTGCTTTAATTATGAGTCATGGATGGTGACCTATAAATAGCTTAAAAAATATGGAAAATTCCAAGCAGCTAACCAGGCATCCTATAAATCTGTTCTTAATATTAAATCTGCCTCTTTCTAGATTTCAATCCCATATCTTTTTTGAAATCAGATATAAATATTTTGGCTAATAGATCGCTATGAAAACATTTACATGAATTTTAGTATCACAAGTGAGATTCAGAGCCCAATATTGGGGGAAGGCTGAAATATCAGAGAGAGGAAGCACCACAGTCAATTCTCACCCAGCTGTCTTGAAATTTCTTCAGCCTTGCTCCTGGTTGCTTCTGCCAGTCACTTCTGTTCTCTCTGGGTTTCTACAAGCAATTATATATCCTATTCCATCCAGGTTAGGATTAAAAGTGTGTAGTCTTGAACTCACAGAAACAGAAAAATTTCTGTCCCTGGAGTTATGGGATAAAGGGTGTTGTTCACAACTCCTGGCTTTCCCTGTGCTAGGATCAAAGGTGTGTGTGACTGACTCAGCTGGTTATCTTTGCATTCAAGGTTTAAGAATTTCTTGAGCTGTCTGTCTAGGATTTGATTGTGTGCTCTCTCCCCAATATTCAGGTTTTATTAAATATGTAATATATCCACAATGAATCATTGTGCTGAATGTTATTTAAATTATGTAGGTTTGCAATGTTTATACTGGCTAATTTAGTTAACCAGAATGAGCATTTCAACACTTCAAAAGCAAGCAAGTACAGGATGGTGCATAGTTGTATAATACCTTCTATTTTTAATAAATATTCAGCTACATAAGTTCTCAAAAATTTGTAAAAACAGTATAAACAAGATAAAATTATTCTGAACAAAATCCTGCACAATCTTTATTTTTGGCTAATTTTACAAAAGATTAAAATATTTAATTCACTGAGCATATGAGATAACACAGTGAGTATAAATCTTATTGTGTAAGACTGGAATCTATTTCTAGATACCAGAACCATCAATGGAAATGGATGCTAGCACATCTTTCTTTACTTCTGTAGGGAGATGGGAGGCAGAGATTGGGGTTTCTGAAAAGACTAGCTAACTTGAAACATGCAGAGACAAATATAAGAGATCCTATTTCAATGTAGAAAGCTAAAAAATTCAGTGGAGGTTGTGCACTCATAGGAATACACACATACACAAAAGCACACACACACACCAAAAAAAAAAAACCACACATACACTTCAATATATCCATGCTATACATACCAAACAGTACGTCACTTTCATATACATGGTATATCAATGTTGGAAGACATGTTTTAATGAGGACCTAAGTCTTATGTTTAAAGAGTTTTATTATGGTAATTATTATTATTGTTATTATTATTATTATTATTATTATGTGTTTACTAGCATGTGTGTGCATGGTAGAGTCAGAAAACAATTTTTCAGTGTTGGTTCTCTCCTTCTACTGTGCAACCCAGCGATCATCCTTAGATTATCAGCTTGTATATTAAGTGCTTTTACCTGCTGAAAAATTTCACCAGCCCCTCTACTTCTCAATTCTTTTGATATTAATGTCCAGGTTTTTATAAACACCTAAGACCTTTCTTTTAGTCTTCACAAATAGACAACTGGAAAATTTTTCAGCAGACAATTTACAACTCTCTACAACCTTTACAAGCCTTTCAGTTCTGTCTTATAATTGTTATTTTCTAGAATATTCTGTAATTATACATTAGCAAAACAAAAATTGACTCTAATTCATGAACAAAAGAAATATCTTAGTAATTTTAGAAGTTTTTCATTTTTATGTTTGTATACATTATTCTGTAGCTTTGTACGTAAATATAGTGCATTTAAACAACTACCCCTAAGCTCTAATTCCTCCCTATGAGATGTGAGAAATCAACTTTTGATTGATCTGGGAGCTTTCTCCCTGATTTGTGGCTTTCATGGTGACAGAAGGTACTTTGTAGACTGCTGAAGGAGAGATGTCACAGATGGTCTTACCTAGATTTGAACTTTCAAATTACAACAATAACCAGCATAGCTAGACATGTCATTGTTATACTAATGACATGGATGTTATAGGATAATCAACAAATTTCTAGATAGATTTTAGTTTTTTCATACCAAGAATACATACATTATTTGTACGATTGAGTGTAGGATAGCTCATAAATTTAGTGCCATATAATAAACACAGTACTATGTTAATTGTGAATATGTGTCACTGGATTTTAAACAGCCAATATTTGTTATTGCTAGGTTTATGAACAGTCATTTTTAGAAATATACACAAGTATATTCTAGTAATATTATTTGTTAGTGTACTACAGAACATTTTTCTAATCCACACAATTACTATAAATCTATCTGTTATAAGATACTATAGAGATGACTGGAAATAAGTCATTTATATCTTTTTTATGTTCTTTTTTGTTTCTTTTTATTATTATTATTATTATGAACAAAGAAGTCAAATATTCTATCCTTATATATCATTATTCAAGTTCCCTTCCACCTTCTACCACATCAGGTCATTTTCTCTTCTCCACAACTCCCCATCCCCTTCCTGGGAAGGCAGAAGGCAGTCCCATGATCCCACTGTCCCAATATTGCTTAGTTCAGTCTTCAATCCTGGCAGATCCAGTTTTCTACCCCCAACCTCAAGACCGAGTCAGGTGTTCCTCTAAGGGGAGTGGGATCCAAGGGGACACTCAAGGGTGTTTCTGATCCCAAGCAGTTCGGTGGTTGTGGTTTGCAGCTTGGGCATGCTTTACTTTTTTCTTGTTTGATTGTTTAGAGTCCACTAATGAGTGAGAACATCCCATGCTTATATTTCAATGTTTGTGATACCTCACTCAGTAGAATATTCTCCAAATCCAACCATTTGCTTGCAAATTTTAGGACATCATTTTTTCTTACTGATGAGTAGTACTCCATTGTGTAGATGTACCACAGCTTGTTAATCCATTCTTTAGTTGAGGGACATCTAGGTTGTTTCCAGGTTCTTGCTATTAGAATACTGCTGCTATGAACATAGTTGAGCTAATGTCTTTGGAGTGTGACTGTGCATCTTTAGGGTATACACCCAGAAGTGGTATTCCTGGGTCCTTAGCAAGATTAATTCTCAATTTTCTGAGAAACTTCCATACTGCATTCCAAAGTGGCTGAACAAGCTTACACTCCCACCAACAATGGAGGAGTGTGCTCAATGCTCTGCATCCTCTCCAGCATAAGCTAACTTCTGTGTCTTTTATCTTCGCCAACCTAACAGGTGTCAGGTGATATCCTAAAGTTGTTTTGAATTACATTGTTCTGATGGCAAAAGATTATGAGCACTGTTTCAGGTGCCTTTTGGCCATTCATAATTCTTTTGCTGAGAATTCCCTTTTTAGATCTCAACCTTATTTTTTGATTGGGTTGTTCAAGGTTTTGGGCTCTAGATTCTTGATTTCTTTATATATCTTAGAGATCAATCCTATATCACTTGTAGGGTTGGTGAAAATCTTTTCCCATTCTGTAGGCTGTCATTTTGTCCTACTGACAGTGTCCTTGATTTTACAGAAGATTCTTAGCTTCAGAAGATCCGACTTATTGATTGTTGGTCTTAGTGTCTGTGCCACTGGTATTATATTTAGGAAGTAGTCACCTGTGCCAATTTGTAGAAGTGTATTTCCCACTTTCTTTTATATGAAGTTTAATGTGGCTGGGTTTATGTTGAGGTCTTTGATCCACTTGGATTTGAGTTTTGTGCAGGGTGACAAGATCGGATCTATTTGCATTTTTCTACACACTACAATCTAGCTATGTCAACACCATTTGTTAAATATACTATCTTTTTTTCCATTGAATGTATTGGGCCTCTTTGTCATAGATCAAGTGTTCATAAGTTTTTGTGTTAATGTCTGGATCATCAATTCTATTCCATTGGTCCACAAGTCTGTTTTTATGCCAGTATCAGGCTGTTTTTATTATTGTAGCTCTATAGTATAGCTTGAAGTCAGGGATGGTGATACCTCCTGAGGTTCTTTTGTTGAGTAAAATTGTTTTGGCAATCCTGGCTTTCCTGTGAAATTGAGTATTGTCCTTTCAAGGTCCAAAAATACTGTGTTGGGATTTTTTTTCTGCATACATTTTTATTCATATTATTGTGAACAAAATTCACACTTTCTATCCTTGTATATCCTATTCAAGGTCCCTTCCCCCTCCCGCCACATCAGGTCATTTTTTTCTTCTCCACAACTCCCCATCCCCTCCCTGGGCAGGCAGCAGACAGTCCTATGGTCCTACTGACCCAATAATGCTTAGTTCAGTCTCTACTCCTGGCAGATCTAGTTTTGTTCCCCCTCCCTCAAGAGTGAGTGAGGTGTTCCTCTAGGTAGAGTGAGATCCAAAGAGTCAGTCCAGGGTGTTTTGAAGGGCAGTGCATAGAATCTATAGATTGCTTTTGGTAGAATTGCCATTTTTACTATATTGATCTTACCTATCTAGGAACATGAGAGAGCTTTCCATTTTCTGATATCCTCTTCAATTTTTTTCTATCATGATTTAAAATTTATGTCAAATAGATCTGCTACTTCTTTTGTTAAAGTTACTCCCAGGTATTTAATACTATTTACAGCTATTATGAAGGGTAATGTTTCTCTTATTTCTTTTTCAGCTCTTTTATCTTTA
>PVIH01013540.1:0-57982 GCA_004025045.1 Sigmodon hispidus
GAGTCATGTCAAGGCTTCGTTTATTGAGTGAATGCTGAGGCTTTTTAAACAGTGCTTTTGGAGGGGAGGGTGCAAGGCTCCAGGCAGGGAGGGGAAGCTGAGAGTCGGGATTTAACCAAAGAAGAGAGTGAAAAATTATCAGAGGAAGTCCAGGTGGGCAAGATCTCTTTGGTCCCATGATTCTAAAGCTGACTGATTAATGTTTGAAGTCCTATCTAAAAGTAAATTGTATGATGGGCCAAGGACATCCCATTTTTTGCAAGGCCTGCAGTTTAGCAAAGAACACCTTATCATGGGAGACTCCAAGGGCTCAATTCTGTAACTAACTAAGGACGTCAAATCTTGAAGGACTCCTACAAGCCTGTTTTTGCAAAGCTAGTAATTTACCAAGGACGCTTCATCCAAGAAGCAGGAAATTCTAAATAGTCCTGGGTCAGTCTCCAACATATTCCCCCTTCTTTCTTAAAAAGAAAAATGGACCATGTCTATGTGATCGAGCCTTTAAGAGGTCTGGTGGGTCCTAAGAAATGGCTTCTGGAGAATCACAAAGGCCCCATCCCTCTAAGCTAAGTAGAGAGGTCCAGGAGGTGATGTCTCCCCAGATTCAAACATAGTCATCCCCGTGGTGCGGGAATCAGCAGCCCCTGCAGTTTTTGGAGGGAATGGAAATTGCTGAGCATCAGGCTATTACTGCACAACCATTATGCAACATGGAATGTAATCCAGACTCTCGGGTTATAGGGGCACTCCTGTCTCCAGCCTGAGCACTCTCAGCTGCACTCCAGCATTGCCTGAAGTTTCTCACACACACAGGGGCAGCCTCACCTGAGTCAAGGGGTCTGTGTGGGGCATCTTCATCATGGTACTAATAGGACCCCCAGGGGGTTTTAGGACCCAAGGACACCAAACCTAAGTCTTTGATCAGGCTCCTGGCTATTCTTTTCTGTATTTAATCTATGAAAATCAACTGAAATATGTTGTGGTAAGGCTGAATCAATCTGACTTTTGATAAATTAAGTCAACCACTGAAAAGCCCAGGGACCAAAAGAAATGAGAAGGAGAAAGACAATTAAAGGGGCTAGAATGGTTGGCAACAAGGTAGAGAGCCAAGGGGACCCTTGTAGCCAATTTTCAAACCATCCTTGTTGATTTTCAAATTCCCGTTTTCTTTGAGCCAATTTCTCTCTATTAATTTTTCCATCGACTCCCTAACAACACAGGCATGTTTGGCATAAAAACAGCATTCCTCCTTGAGGGCTGCACACAAACCTCCCTCCTTTAGAAATAGCAGATCTAGACCTCTCCTATTTTTAAGCACCCCCTCAGAAAGTGAAGTGAGTGATCTTTCAAGGGCTGAAATAGAGTTTTCTATAGCCTCTAGATCGGTAGTAATAACCATCTGGAGCTGCATCAGGTGGTTATTTTGATCAGGAGTGGGGGTCCCAGTGCCAATACCTGCAGCAATACCTCCAATACCTAGCAATAGAGCAATGGTCATAGATACAGGCTCTCGAGTATATCTGCCTCTGTGTTCAAAGAATTCTATCATTGAACTTTCTGTATGATATGTGACACGAGACCATAGCTGAACAAGTAAAAGGAATTCATGGCTTTTATTAAAGATCTGAGCAGACACACAGGGTGTTAATCCAGTATTGCAGGCCCAGTAGGACCCATTTGGTGCCTCAAGATAGTAGCTTCCTTTGGTAGGTACTATTGTCTGGTTGCAGAAACATTGGTGGGTTGGTGGTATAGTACCCAGAGAGAATCCCTGCCCAATGACCTCAGGAAGTGTCAGTCTGTGAGGGTTTGTTTGGCACCTGTTACTAGGGGAGGAGAGGTTGCTGGCAGCAGACTGAAAGGCGATTCCTTCATAATAAGGGGGGCCAGAACTAAGGCAAAGCCTGCAGTCTTCTGTCTTATCTGGATTTGTAGCATTCACTGCCATGTATGCTCCTTGTACCAAGTTGAACAATCTATTTTCTTCAGGCTGAGCTGTTAGGAAGGGGGTGTTGTTGGTTCAAGGAATAGGAATGCTAGGTCTGTTTATGGTGGCTACTTTGTGTGGAGCCTGAATTTTGTTCAGAGAATCAGGGAGGATTTTGCTCTGCCTGTCAGGGAGGAATGGATTGGGTCTAACGAAGGTGAATCTGAGATTCTCTATGAGGACTTTTATTTTGAAAGTAACTCCTGCATCCCAGCTATTCAAATGCCATTGGAGGCCCCAAGTGTGACCTGCAACCCAACCTGGGAAGACTTTTACTTGCACAGTAAAAGTGATATTGAGGGGAAGTGACAGTCCTTGATAAGGGATATTGGTATATTGTTCCAGTAGCATCCACTGGCCCCTGTATATACTTTGTTAAATTTTCATTTGACAGTGATCAGATCCCAGGAGGACGAAGGGTGCCAGTAGGCACTCCCAGTTGATTCACATCACCATGAGGTACAAAAATATTTTTAAAATCCTCCACATTTATATGCCTGGGCAGAATGTCTACCATCTCTGGGACATATGTAAAATTCAGACTGAGCAAGATGACAGCATGCTGCAGAGCTGCTACAACCAGCATGAGCATGCTGGCTCTGAGGGGAACTACTATAGCTTATATTTAACTCAGTGATGCTTTTGTCCGGGATGTCCCAGGTATCTAATTCTACAATAGGCAAAACTCAGGGGTCAGGCTCGGACACCAAGAAAAAGGGGCATGGTTGGCAGTTGTTTGCCAGACCATCTCTCCAGTTTGCGAGAAAATTTTCCAAGTGAGTTTCTTAATAGCATGTGGGCTGGTACTGGTCATAGGGATGGTAAGCAAAATTAAAAGGAGAGAGAAAGGACAGGGACAGGTCCTCCAGATCTCGGGGTGTGCTGGAGAAGCGATGAAATCACGCATGGTCTCTTTCTTTCAGTCAGTCGCAGGGGCACCTGCAAAGAAAAAAAAATTGTGTCTCAGGACTAATTCCTGGACCCAAGGTGATTATGTATTTTTATATGGCATATTTCCTGAATAGTGTTTAATTAATCTTGCAGGCAACCAATGTGCCCCATTGTCCTTGGTGTCAAAGATGCATGCAGATCCTTTTCCCCAGATTAGCACTGGGTCTGGGCCATTCCATACAGTAGTGATAAGATCTCTCCATAAAGCTTGGGCATATCCTTGGCAAGTTTTTCGGTGCCAGTGACGTTCAGCTGCAGATTTTCCCAAGTTATCTAAAGTTAAGAAATTTAGCAAAAATAGGGCGTGTGCAAGCAACATTTTTTGTTTTCCTTTGGTAGGGAACAAGGTTTCTTGTGAGCTGAGTTTACTAATAGTATTCTTTAAAGTTTGGTGAGCTCGTTCCACAATGCCTTGTCCCTGTGGGTTATAGGGTACTCCAGTCATATGCTTTATCCCTAATTGTAAGCAGAATTGCCTAAACTTACTGCTAGTGTACCCCGGGCTATTGTCAGTTTTTATGCCTTTTGGCTGTCCCAGAACAGTGAAAACATATAGCATATAATTAATGACATCCTTAGTGGCTTCCCCACTGTGAGCAGAAGTGCTCATAAACCCACTGAAAGTATCAATGATGAGACGTACATATTTTAGTTTTCCAAAGAGGTGACATGAGTGACATCCATCTGCTAAATTTGTCCTGGAACAAGCCCCCTGGGAATTGTCCCATAATGGGGCTCAGGCTAAAATATTAGGCAGTTTTTATAGCTTTGACAATTTCTCTAGCCTGCTCTCTGGTGAGTGAGTATTTCTTCCTCAAGGTCTGGGCATTAAGGTGGTGTAATTGGTGGGCCTGGTGGGCAGCCACAATCTTGTCTTGCTCTGTAAGCAAAACAAGGGGTGAGCATGTAGCAGCATCTGCGAGTTCGTTTCCCAGTGCCAGGGGTCCGGGAATGCTAGTATGTGCATGAATGTGTCTGATAAAAAAGGGCTTTGACCTTTGGTGGATTAATCTCTGAATCTTTGAAAACATCTCAAAAGTTGGGGTGCTTGGCTGAATCACTGCCACCATTTCCAGGACCTGAAGGGCCTCCACCCCATACCTACTGTCTGAATACAAGTTAAGGGGTTGTGCCTTAAATGTTTCAAACATCTTTAAAGCAGCATTAAGTTCCACCAATTGAGCAGAATTAAAGGGTGTTGTTATAATTCTTTCTTGTTGGTTATAGACATAAGAAGTTTGACCATTTTTGATCCATCTATAAACACTGTACAATATCAGGGATTGGCTTCAGCTTTGTATTTTTGAGGAAGAGAAAAGGGATGAAAGAAAAGTATTGTAACAACTTATTACTAGGCATCTGGTTCTTGAATTTTCCATTATAGGAGCAAACAAGTGAAGCCCAATCTGGGTGATGTGTAGATAGCCATTCTGTTTTCTTTGTTAAATGGGACAGTGGTGATGTCAGGTTCCTTCCCAAAATATCTAGTGGAGGTTCTTATTTCCCACATCACTAATTGGCAGACTAACAATGGATACAAAGGAAGGATTCTTCTTTTAGCAATCGGAAGGTGTATCCATAGTAATGGCACAGACTCTTGCCACAACAGACCAGTGGGGACAAATTCTGTAGAAAACACAATTAAATACAGAGGTAAAGCAGGAGCAAAAACCCTGATGCATTGCTGGGTGATGACCAACTCAACTTTATTGAGTACATTTTCAGCCTCCACAGTGAGGTGTTGGGGAGAGAGGGGATCAGAATCTCCTTTGAGGATGTCCTCAAGAAGACGTATGTCTCCTTTTGTCATTTTTAAGTAAGGCTGTAGCCACTGGATATCTCCCAAGAATTTCTGAAAGTCATTAAGACAGAGCAAAGTATTCCTCCTGATTTGAATGTTTTGAGTATAGAGAAGCTCAGGATGTAACTCAAACCCCAGAACCAGAAACGGAAACTGTGTCTGAATTTTCTCAGGGGCAATGCTAAACCCTCTATCTTGTAAGGCTCGCACCAAGCTTTGCACTACTAGATGTGTCTTTTCCACTGTCTCAGCAGCAATCAGCAAATCCTACATGAAGTGGGTAATATAGGCCTCAGGAAACAGAATTCTAATCAGGTCAATGGACTGAGCCACATATTTATGGCAAAGAGTGGGTGAGTTTGCCATCCCCTGGGGCAAAACTTTCCATTGAAAGCATGGATTTGGTCCGATCTGAGTAGTAATGGGAGTAGAGAAATCGAATCTTTTACAATCAGCAGTGTGGAGGGGAACAGAAAAAAAGCAATCTTTAATATCAGTAATTATTTTAGCATGTCCCCTGGGGATGGCTACAGGCAAGGGTAGCCCTGGTTGCAATGCCCCCATAGGCATCATAGTTTTGTTAACTTCTCTAAGATCCTGTAGCAACCTCCACTTACCAGTCCTTTTTTGATGTCAAAAATATGAGTATTCCATGAGGAAGTAGAGGGTTCAAGGTGCCTTTGGTCAAATTGTTCCTGCACTAATTGAAGAGCAGCCTCAACCTTTTCTTGAAGCAGGGACCACTGGTCTATCCACACCGGGTCATCTGATTTCCATATTATTTTCTGGGCATGGCGTGCAGGGAGAGCAGTGGTCTTTAAGAAAAAAAGGTCTTTAGAACTTATACCCTGTTCTTTTCTGTCTAGTTTTGTTGGGTCATAATAGGTTGCATGGGCCCTTGTTCATTTTTCCCCTGACCTTTTCCTGTTAGGAAACCCGTTTTTAACATCATCTGAGTCACTTTGTCATTGGGGCTCATCATGATGATTCCCATCTGAGTCATAATGTCATGACCCCACAGATGAACTGGCAGTCCTTCCACTACAAAAGGCTTCACAGTCCCTGTGTTTCCCTGAGGATCTTTCCATTGTAATAGTTTTGAAATTTGAAGGGTATTTTGTGTCTGTCCTATTCCTTTTAGATGGGTGACTGTGGACTCCAATGGTCATGCAGCAGGCCAGTGTCTTCTTGAGATAACAGTATCATCAGCACCTGAATCTAACAGGCCAAGGAAGGATTTTCCATCTAGCAGGAGCTTTAAAGTGGGTCGGCTCTCAGTCAGTTGCTGTACCCAAATTATGTCCGATGAGCCGGGATGGGAAGAACCACAGGAAGGATGCTTGCATTGAAATTCCCCAGTTAATGGAAGTGGCAGGTCCTGAGCTATAGGTAAACCCATGGGAATAGTAACTGGGCCTCTGGAGGCTGAAGCCAAGAATTTTATTTCAACTTGGTAGTCACCATAAACAAGGGATGGAATGATTTCAAGCCCCTGTACCTCTATAGAACTAGAAGCTCAGCCAAAGACATGGAAGAACATACTGGGTGGGAGAGGGCCAACAACCCCAGTTTCTATTATTACTGTTCGCACTTCTGGGGTTATAATTCAGGTGTTGGAGGAGCAGAGGTCCAATCCTATGCTGCCTGGGGTTGCTATAGACAGGTTTGAGCAAGGTGAGTTGGACTTCCCTGGAGATGTGTAGTCCGCTGTTGCTGATAGCTGGTGAAAGGATTGTTGCTGGCCCTTGGCTGCTATGGGGATGGATACTGCAAAGGAGAGCCCCAGGGTGGGGCCCTTAGCCAGTTTCCCTGGACTGCAGGCAGAGGCTGGCCGTTACTGTCATATTTTTTTTTTAAATTTTTTTTGATTTATTTATTTATTATGCATACAGATTTACAGAAGAGGGCGCCAGACCTCATCATAGATGGTTGTGAGCCACCATGTGGTTTTGTTGGGAATTGAACTCAGGACCTCTGGAAGAACAGTCAGTGCTCTTAACATCTGAGCCATCTCTCCAGCCCCACTGTCATATTTGGAGCATCACTTGCTAACCCAGTGTTGTCCCCGCCTACATTGGGGGCATAGCCACAGGGCTGGACTGCGAGGGTTAGAGTTGGAGAAAAAAGTCCCAGGTTTGGGATTTGTGGGGCACTGGCGAGCAAAGTGGGCTGGGGCCCCACATCGGAAACAATTCCTAGCTCCACTTGGCCTCCCAGACATGAAGTAAAAGAAAGCACCTATGGCTAATCTGATGGGTTTTGAAATTTTGTGATCAAAAGAATCTACTTCACTGCACAACTTAATCATGCCATTTAGATCCATAGTCTTAATCTTGCGCCTCAAAGCAGCTCTACAGGCTGCATTGCCATTACCTAAAGCCAGTTGTTTAATTATAATATTTTCAGCGCTATCCTCTCCCAAAATCCGCTCAGCAGCTTTCTAGTAATCTTGCTACAAATTGGGCATAAGGCTCATTAGTTCCCTGCATTATTTTGGACAGCAAAGAGCTGCCCAACCCCATGGAGGGAACAACTCACCACGCTGCTAAAGCTGCTTGAGAGGTCTGCACCAGGAGTCCCACAGGCAAGCTTCTCTGTTTAATTTCCTCGGCACAGGCGCCCAGACCCATCACTTTGTTAACACACCAGGAGGCCATCTGCGAACTATGTTTATTTAATGCAGTCTGCGTTTCAGTCCTGTCTATGAATTTGTCCTTCCAGATCAAATATTGGCTATGAGTCAGGACTGATTGAACAATTTTTTTTCCATTCATGTGGGAGGAGTTTACATCCTTGCCCAAGCCCTTACAGGACTGATGTGGTAAATGGGGCATTAATTCCATAATTTTTAACAGCTGAGTGTAAATCTTTCAAATCTCTAATCCTTAATTTTTTGAAAATATGAAAGCCTAGAGAGCCATGATCATTGTGCTCAGTTTATTCTTCAGAGTCTGAGATAGTATCATCAGCTTCTCTACCATCCTCCTCCCTGTGTTCCTCCCCCTGATCATGGGATGAATCTGGCTGTCCCTCCATCTCTTTGCTCCCTTCTATCTGTCCCATCTCCTTTGCTGCTCAAGGCTAATCAGTCAAGCCAGTCATTACAGGAAAGGAGAGAGCCCCTGCGCGTGCCTGCCTCTGAGAACCCTGTCCTTTTGCACTCACTTTAGAGGACAAAGCCATTTCAATGAGGTAAGCCTGTAACATTTGAATCTGGCAGGTGAGGTCTTGAACTTCTCTTTTTAATAAAAGGACCTCCCTTAAACTTTGGACTTCACCTAAGAGACATTCCCTGGTGGCAAGCAGGCTCTGGACCTCGGATAATGAGGTGGGGGGGGTTAGACAGAGGAGTGGGAGGCAATTGCAAGACACTTAACTCCCCAGCAGCCAGGAGATGTGGCTTGAGGGCTGGTTAAGTCCGAACCCTGAGTGGATCTTTTCTTTCCTTTTCAAAGCAGGCTGTCTCCCCCTCTGAATTGGACTCTGAGGTGGGATCTTTCCAATCATCACCTTTATCTCAGGGAATGACAGGATACAGAGACATAATGGAATGGGAAGGTCTGATTAAAGGGGAATCCAAATCATTTTCCAGTACGGGCTCACCCATTAGGGAAGGAGCACGGAAGCCAGCCTTCTCCATTACCTAGTCATGGTTTATTCCATCCAGCCCATCTGTGTTGGCTAGAATGACATTAGGATTCTAAATTTTCTGAACTGTTTTTTCATGTATTTGATCTGCCTTATTTAAAGCTACCTTACTCTCTTTTCCCTGTGGATAGGATACACCATTAAACAAGTCCTCCACAAGTGCTAATAAATGAAACGCTCCATCATTCTTTTTTGAATCTTATAGAATATCCCTTATTTCTCCATAAAAGCTAAAAAATACATCCGGGATTTTTTTTCCTTCTCTGAGTATTTTATTAATGTCTTTTCCCACTTTGTTCCAAGTCAGCGGGTGAATGCCTGGACTTTTGATTACCAGCCAGGGACACTTGTCCTCCACAAAGCAGAAAAATTTTAACAAGTCTTTCTTTTTAACTCTTAACCCCCTCTCCCTGATTTTTCTCTTCATCTCTATTAAAAAGAGTGTTTGTTTAGACAGTATATTGCACACAGCTTATGGGACGACAATACTCACCTCACGGGAGCCCGTGTTGCATGAGTGATGCTGTCTGAGCTCTGCTACCAAAATATGTATGTCCGGCCAGGCCTCCTTCTCCTCTGTCGTCTGATGGCCACCGTACCTTGAGCCCCATATTTGTGCACCATTGTCCCTGTCCAGCAGGTCCAGTTATTTGAGGGTTTGGAGGGGGGGGCCACCTGTGAAGCAAATGGGGGAGAGAGAGAGGAAGCCAAGCACATAAAGAACGGCAAGAGTCTGAGTCACATCAAGGATTCATTTATTGAGTGAATACTGAGGTTTTTAAGCAGTGCTTTTGGAGTGGTGGGTGCATGGCTCCAGGCAGGGAGAGGAAGCAGAGAGAGAGGAGTTAACCAAAGAGGAGAGTGAAAAATTATCAAAGGAAGTCTGAGCGGGCAGGATATCTTTGGTCCCATGATTCTGCAGCTGACTGATTAGTGTTTGAAGCCTTATCTAAACGTACATTGTATGATGAGCAAAGGACATCCCATTTTTTGCAAGGCCTGTAGTTTAGCAAAGAACACCTTATCATGGGAGACTCCATGAAGCTCACTTCTGTAACTAACTAAGGATGTCTAATGTGAAGGACTCCAAGAATCCTGTTTTTGCAAAGCTAGTAATTTACCAAGGATGCTTCATCCAAGAAGCAGGAAATTCTAAATAGTTCTGGGTCAGTCTCCAACAGTTCTTGACTCCCAGGAAGAATGAAAAAGAAAATGTTCAAAACCTCCTCAAATCTCCAAATTGATTCTTGATGTTCCCATGCTCCCCGTGAGATCCCTTGTATTTCTGTTTTCCATATCATACCATGTGACCTGATGCCCCTGAAAATGATGTCTTAAGAACTCCCTGTTTATCTGTGGATGCCTCACTCTCACTCTATCCATGGGTTCTCCAAATTATGTTTCTGACTATTGGGTCCCAGACTTAGACCTTCAGAGCCAGGAGGAATCATGGTTTCTCTAATTTTGTAGTGAAGCTCAAATTAATCTCAAGGACTCAGAAGGTGCTCAGCCACACCTGTTCTGAAGCAGGAATCCAAAATTCCCACTAATTTTCAAGCACATGTTCCACTTCAAGACCACAGATCTTCTAAACTGCCTTAAGGACCAAAGTTGGTTTTTATCTCTTCTTCAAAACCAGGGACTCACAGATCTTCCCCAGTGGCCCATATAGCCATAACCTTATCTAACTAGCGTCAAGATAATTCACAATTTTCACCATTAACTCAAGAGGGTTTCAGAACTACTCTTTCAACATCAAAACCTTCAGTCATTGCCAAATGATGAGAAGACATTGATGCACCTTCTGTCTGAGAACCAGGAGACATCAGATATTCACTAACTGACAAATGGAACTCATACTTACCACTTCATAACAAAGGAGTCACATACACCCTCTACGACTAAGGGTGCCTGAGAGGTATATGTTGAGAAACAAGTATCTCAGACATCTTCAATATCCCAAGAAGGCCACAAATACTCCTCCTCTACAATCAGTGAGCCATAGAATTTCTGTAAGGTCACAATGAACCTTCAGACTTATCCAAGCAGAACCAGGGCAATTCATGTCTCCAGATAATAACTCCATCAGGTCTTATATATGCCCCCTCAGAAATGAACTAACTCTCTAATTCCAGTTGTATATGCCTCACTGGAACAGCTTCAGAAAAGGGTTTTGGAATTATTTCCTCTAACTATAGAGGACTCTGGAATTCAAGGGATGAATAAGAGAGTCGGTGTTACTTATCCTCTTTGAATAAGAAAATTTTAGTCTTCTTCTGTCTGTACTGGAGGGGTTTGAGACATGCCACTTTGATGAAGCAAGCTCCAGAACTGGCCCTGTGTCTCAAGGGTTTGTCAAATATTGAGAATTTCCATAAAGGTAATTGAGACTAAGTCCTTATTGACATGAAAACATAGGAGTTTCTCTTTGTGTTCATGACCAACTCAGATCTCTCAAACAGCTAAGAGAGACTAGATCTTCACTCTCAGAAATAAGTGGCTAGAAAATTCACTTTTGACCAGAAGAGAATCTCAAGAAATTCTAGAATGAAATCCCATGGCAAAAGAATAAAAATCTTACTTTGCCTCCAAGGCCATCTATTTTGAAACTGCTCAGCAGAAAAGTGCCTGTCCCACATGTCCTCACCTGTGCAGATTGTTATAGGTTTTAGTAGGGGAAAGACAAAAGAATCATGACCCTACCTTCCAGAAAAACACTGAATTTTATAGAGTTCATTGAAAACTTTGAGACTAGTTACAGAGTGATTGGATTTTCCTCCTCTACAGAAGATAATAAGGGGCATTTCCCTCTTCTCTATAAGGACTAGATCTAGCTATTTTTTTTTTTTTTTACAAATTATACTACATTTTGTTCTAATTTGCAATATTCCCCCTTTGACCCAATCCCAAGGAGCCCTCAGAAATTTTCCTGTGAATAAGGACACAAGGGATATTTGACATCTGATCAAGGTGCATTGGTCACTAAGATTAATGTTTACAGAAGAAGAGCAAGAGAATCTTGAAAGTCAAGTCATTTCTGGAGTAAAATCACCTGACATGGTTTGGAATCATCAATCCCTCAAAGGTCTGTTTGGCTAAACACAATTTAAAAAGTCAGCCACACTGGGGCTCTAACTCAAAGTGTTATTGAAAAATGGTATAATGCTTGGTCTCCTGTAGGTTCAGCTAAAGGTACGGATACCCTAAACATAGAATAAGAGTTTCAAGGTGAGGAATATTCCAGGTCTTTATGAGGTATGATATTTTTGTTGGGTTATATGGAGTTTTCACATTCTCAACATATTTCCCCTAATACATGGGCCCCAGATATTCCTCTGTTTCCAAGAGAACTCACTCTTTATCCCTTTGGTTAATTAAACATCCAATCTTCCTCCTAAAATAAAATGAAATCCATAACGTTCCAGTTTGTCTAAAGGAGTCTTACACTTTCATTTTTTGTGAGGGGATCATTCACTCTCTGATATTATTAAGTGGTTCTCAGAAAATCTTCTTCATATATAGGTTCAAGATTTACCCTTCAGTACAAGGTAAATTGTAAGCTAGTATAATAAAGATCCCTAACGAAATATGCTGTCAAGAAATGTGGCTACAGTCTACTTTTTTTAAACAAGGAGACTTCAGGAACATCCTTTCATTTCAAAAACACTGATACTAACTCTCAGGGTAAAAGGGACAAAAACCAGGCCAGTGACATATGTACTCATGGGAACTTTTCATTCTTTTCTTCTGTACACTTCACATCAACCCCCTGGCAATGGCTTTCTCTGTAAAACCACTTTTGTCCATGGAAACCTCAGCTTTATTGCTTTAATTGAGGATATCCAAAATTCTCCCTTCTGAGCTGGTTGGCATGGCATGCCCAAATGGCCAAAAAGATGTCACATTATTCTGAAATTAAATCCTGGGTCATGATGGTAGAAATTAAACTTCAATTAAACACCTCCTACTTCTAAGGTTCTCAGGAGAATTGGAGGGGCATCATCATTGATGCCCGTGCCTATGCTGCTGATGAAAGGCTTGTGGAGAACACAGAGCCAAGGATTACCAATTAACCTCTAAGAAAAATGCTCTTATTGTTGGCAAGCAAGTTCCAGAGCACATGGGTATTCTGTAATGTGAGGATGCTTGGACCTGATAAGGTATTGCCTTCACCTTCTTTCAATTCTAAGGTAACATGCAAGCTCCATCTTCTGCATAAGGGAACTGGGACCTTTCTGCTCTTTTCTTCCCTCACAAAACTACTTTCTCTTCTTGAAGAATATGACTGGATAGCTTGTCATGTATACACAAATGGGGCTCAACTTAAAGTGATCCAGTATTGGTCTATGAGAGACTCTCTATATGAACAAGGAATACCAGTCCACCTTGGATTGAAGTCCCATATTCTCAGTTTAGCAATCAGATCATAGAGCCCCTGTTAGATAACACCTTCAGGGGAGTCAATAGAAATAGAATGTTTTCAAAATCACTCCCTAGATCTGGACAGCTGGACACAAACTAGAGGAAGCAACCTAGGAGACAGTCACCCTGGCCTTCAGAAGAAGATATAGGTTGCTGATGCCTTGTCTCTTCCAGAATGAACACGCTCTATGAAGATATACAACACAGAATGGGACAATGAAGCTCATGATCTATGCTGAGAATTTTCTCCACTGTATAAGGTAGCAGGGATATTCACCTTCAACAATAGAGTGTATGGCTCCTTCACTTTCAGTCCAAAGGACATCCTGTATTTTCATTATTTACTGGAGTCTCTGAAGTTTTCTCTGTTACAAGGAGCCCAGAGCTTCTACTTTCATTATTATTGTCATCAAACTCTTCCTTCTTAGTACATGGAATAAGATTTCAGAAGTCTACTAAGACTAAGATAACTCTAAAAATCATTTTCCCAATGAAGCCTAAATCATTTATTTTATGTTACATGGTCCTTATATACTCCAATTCCTACCAAGTGGCTCTGAGTCTTTTCATTTCTCATTAAAGGGGCATGCCTATGGGGCATTATACCACTCTGAACAAACAAGTATCAGTCATTCCTGATCACCTCAATAGGTCTGTGTGCCAATTACCTAACTCCATCCAGTAAGAGGATTTCAGATATTCTGTTTCTACAAAAAGAACTCTGGAAAATCAAACTTGAAATGGCTCTCAAATTGGCTCCTGTATCCAAAGAATATCAGATCTCCATTTTCAGTGCCCTGCTACTTTAGGTCCATCATTTTGACTAAAGAACCATCAGAGCTCCCCTTTTTTTCAAGGTGACATGACACATTCCCCTATTAACTAAAGTTGCTTTAGAGCTGACCTTTCAGAAGAAGGAAGCCATACAAACACATATGCAACCAATGAGACCTCACAACTTTCTGCTTCTAGATCAAAGGGCAGCAGATAGAAAAATAAGATCAGTCCTCAAGTCATCTGCCTCAAAATTGCTTAACAAAAATGTACTGTGTTTATTCCTTATTCACATATGTGTGCAGCTGAACATAACATTGTGTAAATTTCAGCACATGAATAACCACTTTTCCTGTTGGAAGATTATTATGAGATTTGCCTTAGACTCTCAAAGATTTCACACAGGGTATGCATGTTTGTACTGGAAAAAATAGTTGAAAGCTTTTGAGGCAGAGCTAGAACCTTTCCCTGTTACCCAACATAGCCTGAAACCTTTCCCTTCTGACCAGGGGTGAACTATGTATTCCTGTTCTACCAAATACTTCTGGGGCCCTCATCCCTGTGAACAAAGACATTCAGGGTTTTGTCTTTTTCTGAAGGTAGTCTCATGAGTTCCTAACCCTGTGTAGAATTTTGCAGAACTTCCCTGTTCCCAAGAGACCTTGTACATTTCTTGCTTATTGAAGTTGTTCTAAGAACTGCCTTGGATCAGACCGGACCTTTGTCTATCCTGTCATTAACAATATTGCCTGATATGTTCCTCACCTTATAACGAGGAAGAGAACCACTATCTTTGACCCATGGAAACGCATGCATTCCATTTTTCCTAAATTGAAATTACACGTGCACTTTTAGATAATACTGTATATTGAATAACACTCTGTGTATACCTTGTATTATTATTTTACAAAGTTTAAACATCCCCTTATGTCTTTGAAATACCTCCCACTAATGCTGTTCTAAGAAAGGAGATTTACATCTTTTACCTTTGACCTTGGGGGCTAGGATACTGCATTGCTGCAATGTGGTTTAAAATCCAATTCCCAAGAGTAGAATCAGAGAGTTGATCCTGTGCTATGCTCTTTAATACAGTCACCCAATGTAGTTTAGATAACCATTTTGTGGAAAAGACTTTGAATTTCTGTTACTTTGCAAGAAAACTAAGTCTTATGCTTCTGACCCAGGACCTCAGACCAAGTATTACTTACACCACTACCTCTATACAAGTGAGAATCAAAAGTTCCCAATGTAGTCCAGTGTAGTGCAAAGAGGAGAAATCAATGATAAACTATTTCAACCTGAATGGTTATGGAGATTTTGTTGTTGCCAAAGAGTGTCTGTCCTATGCCAAAATGATGGAAATGACCTCAGAAGTAGCTTTCATAGCCAAGAAGTTGTTACTCTATATGCAATAGAGCATCAGCTCTAGCCTTTGACCCTGAGATGCCCTAAAGAATTACCTTCCTTCAAAAGGCATCTTTCATCACACCTTTGAACTCATATTTTCACAGTGCCTCTCCCTTTGACCAAGACTTAGGGAAACACCTTTATATCCAATGAAACCTCACAACATTCCAGGTTTTGATAAGAGGGGAAAAAAAACTACTTATTAGCTCAAATTAATTATTCTGTCATCTTCCCAGGGTACAGTCATCATAAATACAATGTTTTCTCTTTTTCTTCAATGACAGATAAACTCAGGTCAATACAACCTTGAGGAAACATCAAGTCCAGGTAACAACTCACTATGTTGTGAAAATGATGTAATTACTTCTTATACTCTTCCCAATAGTTTATGTAACCTATGGATCATGGGAGCTGGGAAGAACTGTTGGAAACAAATGATGCAGAACCATAATATTCTCCCACTATCTAAGGTAACTGACACTTTCCCCTACTGCACAATTGGGTGAATGAAACTTGATATTTTGTTTCACTTTCTGCCCAAGAATCAAAGTTCCTAATAACCTCAGAATCTTCCCCTCTGTATATGGGCTCCCCAAATTGTCCTTATTCTCAAGATATTTCACAGTGTGCCCTTTGGATGAAGGGTTATCAGAACTTCCCTTTGTTTAAAATGATCATCAGGCCTTTATGCTATTATAAGTAATAACTTTTCCTCTCTGTCCAAGGAAAGTCATAAAATGACTGGCTTTTACTATAGCAATCTCAGAATGTTGATGTGGTTCAAAGGGAACAAAATCAGTGGGTCCTGGGGTATCCCCCATGTACATTTGAGCCTCAAACATATATGTCTAACGGAGGGCCTTGGATATTTTCTATCAATCCACAACAACTAGGAAAATACATGTGTGACCAAAGGGACTTCACCTTGCACTTCTTTGAGGTAACAAAATCTGAAATACGTCATCTGTCCTTCACTCTAGACTCCAAAATGATGTGACACATCATTTATGCACATACCAAAATAGCTGCTGAAAAAATTCAAGAGGACTTACAGCATGAGGCTGTCAATCAGGACTGATGAATACTGTTCCAATCATTGCCAGGCTTACACCATGTACCTGAGATGTGAATCATCTAAACTGTGATGAAGTCCTTTCTCCACTGGACATGGTAAGCTGGAATACTCCATTATCCCTAAGTGGTTTTTTACTTTGCCACTCCCTCTAAGTCTGCTTTAGTCTTTCACTGCTAAATGCCATCAAATTCGGTCCACCAGCCATCAAATGTACTCTCTGTAACCAACACGGTGTGATATCTAACATGCATGACTGATGTGGGCAGACATCAAGTCTACCTGCCTAAGGCCCTAAGGCTTTCCAATTTCAATAAAAAGATAGCCTCATAACTTACCTGCTCTGACAAACAATTCAATTATACCCTTTCTGATGAAGGAGAGCTCAGATTTCCACTTCTACTTAAATATGTGTCTCATCTCCAACACGTCATCTTTAATGCATAGCAGAAGTACTCTTTTTGCTCTAGGGCCCTCAACTTTCCACCCTCTGGAAAGTTCTAAAAATTTCTTTCATGGGGAGGATATGTAACCTCCAATACTGTCTGTGGAAAGCCCAGGCACTCTATTTATAGTCATATAGATTTAGTTGTTTCACAGTCTATAGGAAAATGACTGTGTTGGTCTGAAAATATCCTTTTTTGCCCAAGGGAGAACTCCAGCATTCCAGATCTTATAAAGGGTCAAAAGATCTTGTTCTGTTGATTCTAAATGCTTGATATATTCCCAACTATCCAGGGTTTCTTTTAGCTTTCTTCTTGCAATGCATAATCTCAGACATTACCCCTGGAAACAAAGGGGCTTTAAGATTATCTCAACTGATGAAAGGCTTCTGAGACTGAAGATAAACTTTCCACATACTGGAAAATGGCAATGATTGCTCATTCGCCATCCACACAGCCCACATAAAGTTATGGATATTCTAAAGACTGAAAAAGTGTTGGGAGCTGATCAGGAAGACCTGGACCTTCTTCTTTCCACAAGGTATTAATGCCCTATGGGAATGATCTTCCCTCTTTCATTGAAAATAGCCAGACCAGAGATTTAACTCCTATAATCAAAAGGATTAGTACTTCACCTTCATAAAATGTCTTAGGATTTTCCCTTGTGATCGGGTGCATCAACATTGCCCTTTATTCCTATGAGGTCAGCCAATTACTTCTTTAATTAAGGACATACTAGGCTTTCAAATTCTATCCATATGTACCAAGTCCTTCTCTCATATTACATAGAGAGATATAGACATTCATATAAATAAAGAGTTCCTCAGCCCTGCCCTACGTGATCTGGGAAATCTCACATAGTCACCATCTGCCCAATGTGTATTATACTTGTATTTTCTAATTTGAGTGGCATCTGACCAAATTACTGTTCTGACCAAACAGATCCCATAGGACTCTGGACTGAGGCCCTCAAAACCAAGCACAGCAAGATCAGGATAACTCAGGCCACTGTATTCATTCTAGTCCCTTAGACAGAGAACTCCTGTACTACATGCAAAGGAATGTGTGGATGGACACATACAAAACAAAACATTGAGCCAGAGGCCACTGCTGTGCAGCCTCTTAGAAGACTTCTAAGACTGCTGACATCCCTGACATGAACTTTCAGAAGATGTGTATACTAGACTGTGATCTCAAGTATGGTGCTGACAGATGAAGGAGTGTCAGTACATTCCTACAACTATCAAGGTATCAGTCAACCTTCAGCTTCTGCTCAATAGGGATGTAGATATATGACCAAGAGTGACTGAGGTGGTTCCATTCATTCTAAGGGTGCTCCAATCTCATTCTTCTAAGACAGAGGGTCTTGGACCTTTCACCTGCTCCCAATGTGACAGAAGAAATTATTCTTCTGCCCACTGGGAAATTGGATATCCCCATTATGTTCAAAGAATTCTGAGGGTATTCTCTCTTACTGAATTTGCATTTAGAATCTTCCCCTCTCCCCAAGTATATGTCTGGTATTTGTCTTCTGACCAAAAGGTTCTCAGATATATCTGCTCCAATAGACAGCTACAGTGTCCTTATATCCAAAGGGATCTTAGACCTAATATGCCTGTGTGGCAGTGTTCTCTATAGGTCCATGTAATTGGTTCTCAGATAATTCCATTGTGACCAAAAGATTGCAGTTTTAGGCCTCTCATTTACCAGGGGCCTCATATCTTTACATTTCATCCAAGTTGTCTTCAAATATGCCTTGCTGTAAACAAACAGACCAACCAGGTTACATGCTCAAATTTCAAGGTTAGCAAGTAGAGTCTAGAAACACAGGTCACTGCTTTAAGGTAGAAATGAATATAGTATATTCTCCATCATTCACATCTCAACCTGAGCAGTTGAACATAAGTCTGTGAAGAAGAACCCACTTGAGACTACCATGCACATTTTTGGATGAATTTTTAGGCTGCTTCCTGACTGGACAAACAATCACTGCATGGGAAGGATGTTGACATCTCCAGTGAAGAGCTGTAAGCTGATTAAGCAGCACCTGCAATGTGTCCCACTGCATGAGGTGGGCTAGGACCTTGATATCATGTGAAGGAGTGGGTATGCAGATTTCCAACTCTACACAACCCAGCATGCTAGTCTGTCTTTATAATGAGGCCTCATCTTTCCACTCTCTGTACAAGAGACCATCAAACATTTTCCCACTGAACCTGGGGGGCCTTGTATTTTCTCCAGGACTGTTGTGTTCTCATTTTTTTTCCATGACTATTATCTGATCCATTGATTCCTCATTGTACATCTCTGATTACTGTTTAGATGCACTCGAGGTATAAATATGAGGCCTTAAGTAGAGTTCACATTTACCAAGGATGTCTCACACATATTCTTTCTAACAAATGGAGTAATTAAACTCCACTACTGTCCAAAAGAACTTCAAACCTTCCTTTCCTGGTATGGAATGCATCTATTAAGCAGCCACATCCAAATGGCCTCTGGTCTTACCTTCTGAATAAGCAAGTGTCTGACTTTCATATTCTGTTTAAAGAGATATAACATTTACATAATGTGGACAAAGATACCTTGGGTATTCTCCTGCTCATTACTATGACATTTCTCCTCTCAGGTCTCAGAGCTTAAGAGTAGCAAGGGGAGGCTTGAATATCAGTGATCAGTCTCCAGGGCATTCTTTAGAACATAAGTAATGGAATGATCCCAATTTTAATGACCTGGATACTTGAACACCTACCTGTGAGTCTGACAAAGCCACATAAACCAGCCACATTCTTGCAACAGTGTACAGATGACTGCATATTCTCCTGAAGATGCCACAGATGATATGGCTACTTTGTTGTTATTGTTTTGACTGTTGTTGGCCTCTTCTGACTGTTTGGTTTTGTTTTAAGATTCCAAGAGGACATCTAGATATTTTCTTGTTATTTTAATCATCGACTGGCACTGAAATCCAGCAAGAAATACTTAAATGCTTTCCATATTGGACTCTATTTTGCAATCACAATGTGTGCATATCTTTCTTCACTTCTTTCAAAGATATACAGCTATGTAATTCTGTCTTGCATATGTGATCATTTTAAACAATATTAAGATGAACATATATTTTTTTTGTACAAAGCTACTTTTTATTCTGTGTTGATTTTTTTTCTAACTTATGACAATTTCTCTTTTTTATGGGATAATCTTTTTTGATTTTGGTTTTATAAAATTATGTCCTTTTTTCCCCATGTATTATATTGCTCTCCCTCCTTTTACCTTCTGAACCCCTGCTGTCTGGGGATCAACATCCCTTCTCTTCATCCCCCATTCTCTTCCCAAAAATGGCAAGAAGTCTCAAGGTGTATCAACTCAGCATCCATTCCAGGTCCAATTTCCTGATCCTAATGTCATGACTGAGGTAGGTGTTCCTCTGGAGAGAACGAGCTTCAAAATGCCAGTCCACACACAGAAACACAGTCTGATTCCCTCCCCTCCAGGCTCCACACAACTGCCCATGTCACTGAAATGTTGCCTGTCCTTGAAGGGCCTAGTTCCTTTTCCTGATGGTTCCCTACTGGCTGTTGTTGATTCAGTGAGCTCCCTAGAACTCCAGCCAGCCATCACTGTGGGAATTTTCATCATAAGATGATCGTGTTGCTCATATAGACTGTCATCCCCTACTCTCAGCTGGACAATTAGCTCAGAGCAGTGATCAGCCATGTATCTCTGTATCTCTGCCTCCATCTATATTCATCATTGGATGTAAGTTCTGTGATGGCTCTTAGCACGGCTGTTCATTTTATTATTGAGGAAGTCCTTTCTAGGCAAAATCTTCATTCTTGTAGACTTAGCCAGGGATATTTTGTGGTTACCTAGCACCTAGTCTTTTTCCAACCCCATGTTATTAAGATCTCAACACCATTTACTTCTCTCTAGCTTTTGCTACTCTCACTTGAAAACTATTTGATCGTGGTGGATGACTTTTTTTATGTTTTTGGATTCAGATTGCCAGAATTTTTGAATCAACGTGCATGAGGGAGACTGGTCCTACTTCTCTTTCTTTGTTGTGTTTTCCATTAGTTTGCTTATTAGGGTTATTGTAGCCTTATAAAAAAAGTTTGGCAAAATTCCTTCAGTCTATACTGTATGGAAAAATTTCAGGAGTATAGCTATTAGTTCATCCTTGTATATCTGGTAGAAATCTGCACTGAAACCATCTCGACCTGGGCCTTTTTTACTTGGAAGTCTTTTAATGACAGATTCAATTTCCTTTAGGGTTATAGGTCTGTTCAGTTCTTTAATTTGATCTTTATTTAAATTTAGTAAGTAGTACCTCTCTGGAAAGCTTTCCATTTCTTCTAGGCTTTCCATTTTTGTAGAGTATATAATTTCAAAATGTGAACTAATAATTCTCTGGATTTCCTGGGGATCTGTTAGTGTTCCCCTTTTCATTTCTGATTTTGTAAGTTTAGATACACTCTCTATCTTATTTTTTGGTTAGTTTGGAGAAAGATTTTTCTCTCATAAATGCCCCAGGCAGCAGGGTCTTCAATGTGGGCCTGAGGAAAGGGGGTGAAACTAATGGGCTGGCAAGAAACACAAATAAATGAAAACAAGGGTCTGAAGAGATGGCTCAGAGGTTAAGAGCACTGACTGTTCTTCCGGAGGATCCTGGTTCAATTCTCAGCACCCACACAGTAGCTGATAGCCATCTATGAAAACATCTGGTACCCACTTCTGTATATTGTATACATAATAATTAAATAAATCTTTTTTTAAAAAAAGATTTGCACCAATACAGACAATCAGAATTTTAGAGAGAGAGAGAGAGAGAGAGAGAGAGAGAGAGAGAGAGAGAAATGAGAGCAAGTCAAAATTTCAGATCAAGTCCTGGAACTTTATATTTTGGCCAGCAGTTAAATAGCAATTCAGAGTTGGGGAAAAACCACAGTCAATGGTGGTGTGACCCCCTTGTTCATTCTTTCCAGCATAGGCTGTCATCTTTGCCTTTTATCTTAGTGAATCTGACAGGTTTCAGGTGGTATCTCAAAGCTGTTTTGGTTTGCATTTTTCTGATGGGGCTAAAGATGTTGAACACTTTTTCAAGTGCCTTTCAGTCATTTGTAATTCTTGTGTGGAGAATTCCCTTTTTAGTTCTTAACCTCATTTTTTAATTGGGTTATTCAAGGTTTTGGGCTCTAGATTCTCAAATTCTTTATATATTTTAGATATCAGTCCTCTATCACTTGTAGGGTTGGTGAAAATCTTTTCCCATTCTGTAGGCTGTCATTTTGTCCTATTGACAGTGTCCCTGGCTTTACAGAAACTTCTCAGTTTAAGGAGATCCCACTTACTGATTGTTGTTCTTAGTATCTGTGCCACTGTTCTCATATTTAGGAAGTGGTTGCCTGTGCCAATTAGTAGAAATGTATTTCCCAATTTTTTTTTACCGAGCTCACAGTGCCTGGGGTTATGTTGAGGTCTTTGGTATACATGGTTTTTTGTTTTTTGCAAAGAGACAGGCTTGAAAATATTGGCATTTTTCTACACACTACCAACCAGCTATGACAATATCATTTGTTAATGGTACTGTTGTATTTCCATTCAATATTTTGGGCCTCTTTGTCGAAGATCAGGTGTTCATAGGTTTTTGGGTTAATGACTGGATCCTCAATTCTATTCCATTGTTCCATAAGTCTGTTTTTAATGCCAGTACCAGACTGTTTTTATTACAGTACATCTAGAGTATAACATCACGTCAGGGATGGTGATGCCTTCTGAGGTTCTTTTGTTTAGCAAAATTGTTTTGGAAATCCTGGCTTTCCTGTTATTCCAAATGAATTACTTTGATTTTCTGTCAATTTTTGAAATATATTGTGGTGGGATTTTGATGGGCAGTGCATTCAATCTCTAGATTGCTTTTGGTAGAATTGCCATTTTTACTTTTTGATCCAACCTATCCAGGAACATGGGAGATCTTTTCATTTTCTGATGAGTGGCTTGTGTTTTAAGATAATTGTGGCCTCATAAAAGGAATTTGGCAATATTTCCTCAGTTTTTACTATGTGAAACAGTTTGAGGAGTAATGGTAGTATTTGTTCTTTGAATGTCTGGTAGAATTCTGCACTGAAACCATCTGGACCTGAGCCTTTTTTACTTGGAATTTTTTCAATGGCAGGTTCTATTTCCTTTAGGGTTATAGGTCTGTTTAGGTAATTACTCTGATCGTCATTTAATTTCAGTTAAATGGTAACTCTTCAAAAAGCTGTTCATTTATTCTAGGTTTTTTATTTTAGTAAAGTGTAGATTTTCAAAATATGACACCATAATTATCTGGATTTCCTGGTGGTTTGTTAAGTCTCACTTTTCACTTCTAATTTTGTTGATTTGGACACTTTCTCTCTGCTTTTTTGTAAGCTTGGATAAGGGTTTATCTATCTTGTTGACTTTCTCAAAGAATCAACTCTTTGATTCCCTGGTTCTTTGTATTATTCTTTGTGTTCAATTGGATTGATATCATCTCCAAGAGTGATTATTTCCTGCCATCTACTCCTTCTATGTGAGTTTGCTTCTAATTATTCTAAGGCTTTCAGCTGTGAAGTAGGTTGTCTAGTGTGGGATTTCTCTAGGTTTTCCATATAGGCTTCTCATGCTATGAACTTTCCTAAGACTTCCTTCATTGTGTCTCACAAGTTTGGCTATGCTTTTGATTCATTTTCATTAAATTCTAAGAAGACTTTGATTTCTTTTTTAATTTTTTCCTTGACCCAGAGTTGGTTTAAATGAGTGATGTTTAGTGTCCATGAGTTAGTACACTTTCTGTGATTTTTGATGTTTTTGAACTATAATTATAGGCCCTGGTGGTACAATGTGTTACAAGGGATTATTTCCATTTTTGTATCTATTTGTATTTGTTTTATGACTAATTATGTTTCCAATTTTAGAGAAAGTTCCATTGGTACTGAGAAATATATACATTCATTTGCATTTGGGTGGAAGCTTCTGTAAATATTTATTAAAATCATTTGCATCAAAAGCTCTGTTAGACTCCTTATTTCTTTGTTGAGACTCTGTCTGGTTAATCTATGCAAGGGTAAAAGTGGGGTATTGAAGTCTCTCACTATTTGGGTTTGAGAATTGATGTGAGTTTTGAGCTTTAGTAGTGTTTCTTTTTCATAGGTACATGCCCTTATATTACAGCCATTAATATTCAAAATTGAAGTCTCCTCTTGACCAATTTTCTTCTGAGATGAATAAATAATATCCATCTTGGTCTCTTCGAATTGATTTTAGTTTGAAGTCAACTTTATTAGATATTAGGATGGCAACACCAGCTTGTTTCTTAGGGCTATTTGATTTGAAAATCTTTTCCTAAGCCTTTACTCTAAGTCTCTGTCTGTCTTTGTGATTGAGGTGTGTTTCTTGTAGGAAGAGGCCTCTGTTTCTGTATCCATCTTGTGAGTGTGTATCTTTTTATAGGTGAATTGTGTTCATTGATATTAAAGGATATTAGTAACCACTGATTCATATTTCATGTTAGGGTTAGGATTTCTTTGTTTTCTTTCAGGGATTTGTTCATCTCTTCCATTTTTTTGTTTGTATTTTCTTCTGTTTTTTAAGGAATTTTTTATATTCTATATTAAGGCTTCTAGCAGCTCCATAAATCTGTTTTTGAGGTTGTTTCTTTCTGTTTCCACTTCATTGTTTTCATTTCCAGATAGTTTTGTTATTGTAAACAGTCCATAATGGCCACCCTTTCCCTCCAGATTCCTAAGATGCCAACCACTCAGCCTCCCCATGATATTATCACAATTCATGATTACCATTGTTTTGTGACTCACTCAAATTAACCAGGGCTTTCTGTGTGACCATGCATTTATAGATATCTGTCAGAGCCTGGTGGTCTGAGCTGTGAGTATTGAACCTAAACTTAGTCAGAAACCATCAAAAATACAATACTTCACAAGTAAAATGTATAGAAACAAGACACCACTCTGTCATGCTTATGTTATTATTAGTGCTTCTTGTTTAAGATTCCAGTGTGGTAGATAAAATTGCAATTTAGTTAAATATTTGAGTTAAGGCTAGAGAATGTTTTGTTAATAGCAATTCACCATATCTTCTGCTTTTACATGCTTCTGGGCCCTCCATCTATAATATTACCTGAAATCCTACTATCTTCTGCATTTACATGCTTCTGGGCTCTTCAATTATAATATTACCTGAAATCTGAAGGATATTATAAATGCTTACTCTGAAATAAGCCCAATATCTTAGCTTTTTGTTCTGGTGATATGTAGTATATTTAATAGAACCAGTCTGGAATATCAGAGAACAGAACCACCCAAAATCAGTACAGGAGGGTCAGAGAGTCCTAACTCATGGCAGTAATCCCAGGAAGGGGAAAGACCAGGAGTGTTGACCTACACATTCAATCCCATAACTCCAGAGAAAGAGATCTTTCTGTTTCTGTGAATTCAAGGCTAAATATGAAATAGTAGCAGCCCACACCTTTAGGCTTAATCTGCATGTAAAAGCAACTGGGCAAATAAGGTATTTAAGGCATGCATAGAAAGACAGATTCATTCTATACAAGTTAAAAGGAGTGTGGGTGAGGAAGCTCGAAGATAGCTGTGTGAGATTTGACTGGGATCAGTTTCCTCTCTCTAATATTCCAGCTTATCTCTAATATCTGGCTTTGAGTTTCATTTAATACAACCAGAATTTATGCAACATTACCTCTCCAACTTGAACAGAATTTTCTGATTAAGAAAGCCTTTCTAAATAAAATTAGCACTTTCTTTGAAGGATTGGATCAGCTTTTTTGTTCGGAAACAAGCATGGATATATATACCAGGCAATTTGCTTTAGGCTGGAACTTGTTTTAGCCTTCATGGGGTGGGCTGGGGGGCTGGATGAGCCTTTGGTCATGGGATCAAGTGTAACAATGGTGACATAGAGCCATTGGGCTGAACCAGAGGAGAGAGTGTTGGCAGGTAGAGCTTTTGATGGGTCAGAAAACTCTTGGATGGTAAAAAGAAAATGTATGGCAAGGATTTCAGAAAGAATGAACAGAACTCACTGGGACAATGTACTGTATGCTACTATCCTGAGGAGGAAACACAGGTATGAATTGATAAGCCATATCTTGGTAGATGAGGACAAGGAAACTCTTTAGGGCTGTGGATCTACTCTATGCTGTGCAGAATCCTTTATGTGGAACAGAGGCCAGAAAGAATTGAGTCTGTGAGTAGCTAGGGTTGTCATGATGGCATAGAAAATAGATGTAGGGATACCTCATGATGCCAAGAAGATGTGGTATCTGACATGGCAGTGTCTGGTTCTTTCAATGAGCAAGGTAGTCAGAGACATTAACCCTTGAGTTAAAAGGCTTTGGAAATTTTTTGTTTTGTGTACCATAATCAGGAAGTTTCACTCTTATTAGGGATATTTAAACCTAAACTTTTGTCTTGGAGAACTCAGAGTTTCACCATGTGTCATATAGGCCTCTATTGTATGAATTATATTTGGTATATAATGAAAACCTGAAGCCAGGTATTGGGGAAAAGATGAAATTTCAGAGAGATAGAGAAACAATGCAGAACCACTTCTCATCCACCTTGCCTTTGGCCTATCCCTGTGAAATACTCTGATCTAACTCTCTCCCCTCAGACCACTTACCTAGTGGCTAAGGCACATCCATATTTGCATAAGTCTGAACATGGCAGTTTGCAAGGCCAGCCTTGAGGGAAAAAGATTTTAAGTTCAAGCAGCTCAAGCTATGTGAATCCTTATTTCAGAAACAAAACTGTGGAAACATGGTGTTGACAAAGCAGGTTGCTTGATTATTCATCAGTCATGGATATGTGAGATCTTTTACACTTAAGGTCATACAAAAATGGCAACAAGAACATTCATGGAAGGAGTGTTAGTTGAAAGTCCTGCATTTCACCAAATGGTGGAGGAACTATTTGAGTCGAGGTACAGGAGAAACAAGATAGAAAGAGGATATCCTGGATACAGGGACATATTGACAGAAGGGGAAATGAATGGACAAAGGAAATGAAACACTTCTGTGACAATAGAACTTTATCAATAATATTTGGATTGGTTGGAGCTAGTGCATGTCTTTAATTGCAGGACTTGGGAGGCAGAGGCAGGTGGATCTCTGTTGGTCCATGGCCAGCCTGGTCTAGAGAGCAAGGTCCAGGCCAGTCTCTAAAGGTACATGAAAAAAATCTTGTCTGGAAAACCAACAAACAAAAACAATGCCAATACAAATCAGTCAATAACTTGTGGGCTGATTTAAAAAAACAACACCTGGTGTTAGAATCACATGCTTTGGCTATCACACTCTTGGAAGCAGAGGCAGTGAATCCTTGAATTAAAAGCCAGACTTATGTGTAGAGTGAGTTCCAGAACAGTCAGTGCTACATAGATACACGCTGTATTTTAAAACAAACAAAGTTAACAAGCTGGTTAGTAGATGTAAATGGGATGGACAATTGTGGGGTAAAGTACAGGGCAAGAAAGCCAGCAGGAGTGTGAAGGAATAAATATTACCATGGGAGCCTGAAAAGCCACAGTCATGTCTGATATTTAAAAGCTTTCATAAAAGTACATATATAAAATATGTACCCATATGTACTCATAGTTTAATTGAAATCATCTAATCTTGGAGAATAATGCTCTGCCCTGGAAGCAAAGACTTTAGATGAGGTGCCAGGTGTGTGAAACCTCTCTTTGACTTTTGGGGTTTGATGGTCTCAGGGATTCCCCAAACCATAGAAGTTATTACCATTGGTCTGGTTAATTGCCAGAACTTGAAGACTTGAAACTATTGCTGGGCTGGCGAAAGGACTGAGCAGTTAAGAGCAACCAAAAGACCCAGACACAATTCCCAGCACTTATAAGGCAGTTCCCATCCATCTGTGTCTATTGCTCTAGTTCCAAAGGTTCCTATCCTCTCTGTTCCTTTTCTGGCCTCTGTGCTCCCTAGAAATGCATGTGATACAGACATCTATTCAGGCAAACCACCCATAGGAGTGTGTTGGAGCAAAATTATACTCCTTATTAAAACTCATTTAAGCTTGTTGTTCCTGTAAATGCCTGCAAAAGCCTTGGATGGCAAATTTTGCGTTATATGATTCCTTCAGTAACTCTTTGTTTTCTCAGTCGCTACTACATGGCTTTCCCATGCCCACAGCTCCCATCTGCTCTCAGACACTGGGACTGATCTAGGATTGGTCAGTTATGGCTGGGCGGGGCCAGAACTCTGGATAGTCCTGATCGCCCTTCTCCTTCGTTTTCTATTAACCCTAACTAAGAAATATGGAGAACGTGGAGAAGGCTCACAGTGGATCTTGTTGGACGTTGTAACCAATCAAAGGTCTGAGATGAGACCAAAGGACATCCGGGACTGGACCAGGTAAGATTCTTGCATCATAGCCACTTCTCTGATGCCTGAAGCCTTGGAAGTTGGAGCCATCTCTCAGGAGATGGTGCCTCTTCCCTTTATGATTGTGTGGGAGGAAGGAGGGAGCCTTGGGCCTTGGTGCTCACTGGGACTCTCAGGCAGGTGTGGGAGGCACCTTGAGCTTTGGCCTTGCTCATTAGATTTGGGACATTTGAATTGTGAGCTCTGGACACCACCTGGAACACCTTGGAGGAAGGTCTTCATGAGAGACAAGAAACATTTCCCTGGGCCAGAGTATTCTATGGGAGACCACAAAGGGCTCAAAGAACTTGGCTATAACCGGGCCCACCTACTTTTTTCCTATGCATTCCTAGGGAGTCAAGATGGCTGTGGTGTTTGAACTAAGTAATCAGTAAAGAGGCCACCCAGTGTATGACTGTAAGGTTCTCCAAATTTCCTGGTTTACTTTCCTGGATATTTCAAGAGGAAAAACAGTTGTATTTCTGCAAGTGCACTGGAAAGTTCTCACAAAAGTTCAGGTTTATTCACTATTTTTTCCTGGCAGTCCCTCAAGTCTCTCTATACATGAAGTACACTGACCTCTCAGTAAGACATTCTACTGCCTCTGTCTCCCTTGTGTTGGAATTAAAACGTTCACCTGGCAGTCACATTTTCTGTGGTCTACTTTTGTTCACTTGAGAAGACACAAAAATATGGTCATGAATATTTTACAGTACTGTTTGGGGATATGAAGTCCTTGAATATGCAAATAAAATGACTCTGCAATAGAATTACGTGCTTCCTGAAACAGTAAAGGACTAATAAATTTTAATTTAAAAATTTGAAAGAATAATTTCAGATACCAAAGTTTATAACACAGTTTGACTAAGTCAAGCAATTCCTATTTTCAAAATAGGACAAAAAGCTAATTTTTAAAATTTATTCACTGATATTTTTAAAACTGTATTTCATTCATACTCACCACTACTCCCCCTCCATCTAGAAATTGCTAATTATTTACAAAGGAGAGCATGTCTGCAATTGTGGGTGTTCATAGGTATCCTTGAATATCTTCTTAATTATAACTGAGATTTAATTCTCCAGTTCAGCATTATACAAAATTTACAATGTCTAAAAGTGATTGATACCATAGTGCATACTTTACTTACTATAATAAATATTATACACACAATGTGATGGGTATTTATTTCTGTGTTTTTACTCAAATGTAGGAAAATTTAATCTTTCTCTATAATCTACCATGATAATGACCTAATACAAAAAGAAAAGTTCAAAACAAGATAATCCTTTATGAAGTTCCTGCATCCCAACAAAGTTCATTAATATTTCCTCAGTGAACCTGGTATGGCAGTAGGAACTTGCCCTATTTAGCCATCCCTCTTTTCCAAGTATGGAAATCCTCTGAACAAATTTGATACCAGAGTAGCTTTCTGGAGACAGATTGGGGAGGGAGAAGAAAGAAAAAGAAAAATTAATTAAAAAAATGAAATATTTGTATAAATGTATACATAGCAAAAATGTAACTCAAAAATGTGACTTAAGGATGGAGTTAGTTTTCTGGAAATAATATAATCCTATAGAATTAAACTTATGTTACTTTGTAGTAAGTAATATTCTAAAAGGGATGTTTAGACTATTTAAATTCTGTGTCTCCTCCCTTACATGACATGGTATTATTTTAACTTTATATACATTTTCATGCATTTTGACTTAAATATTTTACCTTGTTTTATTAGATTCAAGATCTGAATTTTGAAACAGCATTTTATTCTAAACAAACATTTAATTTTAAAAAAGCCTTTCTAATAATGATAATAAATTTTGCTCTAAAATGTGTCAAGTTTAGAGATATTCTCAGCATGCAGACAATATGAAAAAAAATCAAGATATTCATTTCAATTGTGTGAAGCAATTTTTATTTTTTTCCAATTCTAGTTTATATTCTATATGATTTTGTAGTTTTCTTCCTTTCTCTACTCTTTAAATATATTGTAAAATAAACTTCTATTATGAAAAAGATCTCTGCATTGCTCTTCTGTTTTCAGCTATGTTAATAAAATAGGCCCTTTACCTCTCCCATGAGAACATGTAAATATGAGACCATGAGACCTCAGGACTGGGAACCTGTAGCCCAGAAGTACATACAGCCATCTGCCTGTTGCCTTGTGTCCATCTGGGAAGGGCGTTCTGCCAGGTAGGTGGGAATCCAGTGCTGGTCCTGGGAACCCCAATGAGGTGAGGGGGTCATCCCATGTGTCATATGACAATGTTCCTTTGTGTTCTGGACTTGCCTGCCCCTGGTCCCTGCTGCGCTCCCAGTCCTGGACCAGCTAGGCAGCCCCAATTCTTGACTACTGACTGGGCTTGGAAGCATACTTTTGCCCAGGGTACAAGGTGTCAGCTGACCTTTGGCTAACTAGGCAGCCATAGTGGTGAACACGGTGGGAAGGGTCAAGTAGGCTTCTGTTGAATTATTGTACTGCCTGCAGGAGGGCTGAGAGGGTGTAAGACTAGAAGGCCACTGTCAGAATACCCCTGATGTCTGCTAGGGGGTGATGCATAGACCCTGATTTCAAAAATTGCTTAAGCTGGTCTCCTGGGGTCCTCTTCCCCTTTGGTAGACTGCAGGCTTGCTGCTTTTCTCTTCCTCCCTTTCTGTCCCCAAGATTTCCTCTCCATACTCCCCACCATGTGTCCTCAGCCAGGGACCTTCAGCATCTGGCAGTTACACAAAGTCCTGTATCTCCAGGCAGCTCAGTGAAGGAAGCCTTGAGGTCCCCGAGCCCCATCTCCTCACTGCTCCGCGACTCCCATCCTCCAGATATCCTACTGCTCCTTGCAGTTGCTTACTGCCTCATGTTGTCCAGTTTGGTGTTAGCTGCTGGGCAGCCATATTAAACTGTGGGATCAGCCATTTGCCATTTTTTGCTTTGGAAAGGGCAGAGGGAGGGCAGGGGTGTCACATGTCCATTGATATTCAAGGTGCATTACTGCCATCAAGCAGATCTAGTTTGTCTATCCCTCCATCAGTGTCCTGTGACTCTGTGGACCTAGGACTGGTCAGGCTAGGAAAAGACAACAGTGGTGGCCCCGCAGGACAGATGCAGGACTCCAGAGGGCTCCTTGGAACAGGAGAGGTAGAGGAGGAAGCAGGGTCCAGGGTAAAGTCTCTGGGCATAAAAGGGCCTGACAGGTTGGGTGCAGGCAGCACCAGCTCCTGGTTCCCGGGGCCGCCATTTTTGCCTGCAGGACAGGATGTCTGTCTGTGCAGGAGATTCTGCAGTCTGGGATGCATCTGTGTTCACCTGGGACCTTGTCCTTCCTGCTCATGAACTCTCCAGCTAGCTCATCTGCAAGCCCTCACTGTCTTTACCATGCCAGCCAGGAAACCTTTGGCTTTTGCCCAAGCCTACCTGCAGCAGCTGGCATTGCTCACTTCCAGAATCCACACAACATAACACACACACACACACACACACACACACACACACACACACTCTTAGAGAAGTCTCTGAAATTAAAAGAGGACATAATCTGTTCAATAGTACTGGTGTGTGTGTGTATGTGTATTTCTATAGGTGTGTATTATGTATGTGTGTGTGGGGGTTATTTTATTCTTTGAGTTTTGTCTAAAGAGGAAGCTCTTCCCATGTGAGTCCAAAAACACAGTCAGAGAGGGCACAATGTGTATCAGTTTTGTTTGTCATCTAAGGGTTGAAGGTGGAACAACATGTTGTCATGTAGGGGAAGCCTTTAAGGTCTCCATCCTTCTGATACAGCCCAGGTGGTCACAAGGTATGGGATGTTCCTGTCCTGGGTGTGTTATGTCACAGGTTGAATGGGCATGTACAGTTTCTCTTCTTGTGGCTTGGTGAAAGAGAACATTTTATGGGAACCATAGCAAAGTTGGTAAATTGCTTTTATTTTACTTATTTTTGACATTGTTTTCCTGGCACCACTTGGAATTTGGTCAAACACACACACACAGACACACAGACAGACACACACACATCTGATCCCAAGGGTTAGCCCCTTCTAGCCTCAGAGCCAATACCCCCAGGAGGTTTTTGACAGAGGGATAGTTGGGAAAACAGAGGTATTGTTGTCTGCTAGAGGCATGGAGAGTGATGGTCTGCTAGTGGACATCTGAGAAGATGGCAGCAGTGTGGAGGTGGGATTCTGGAGAATCTCAGTTCCCACAGAAGAAAGGAGTCCAGTGGAGTAGAGAGTGGATAGCATCTCCCAACAAAACATGGATTTTGTGATGGAACCAGACAGGCCTAGCTGCCCTAGATGACTTGGATGGGACTGAATATAGAAGTCAGGGATGGTGCAGACAGAAAGAGAGGAGGAAGTGGGTGGGGGGCACAGGTAGGAATGAATGAGATAGATGAGGGCAGGATAGGAGAAAGAGAATGAATCATGGTATATGGAGAATTGTTGTTTACCAGCAGGCTTGGACCGAGTACTTCTGTCTTGGGAAAGAAGTTTCCCTTCCATGGATCTAGCCCATGAGGATCAAGATAAAGGCATCCTGAGTGTTTTTTGTGAGGTGGGAATTCACTGAGGTGACAATGGTGGGGATGTGCAGCATGCCCCCTGTGTGACTGTTGATTCTATCTTCTTCTCCAATGGTGCCTAGTTTGCATCTCCTTGGTCTCCTTGAATCCCTTTCAAGAGCTCAGCTTTTCCTTTGAGACTAAGCCCGATCAGAGGATGGTGTATGTCCAGAGAGATTACATGAAATTTCCTGTCTGAAAGGGAATTGGGGAATTTGGAGCAATAAAAGAGATGGTTCCTGTTGGTTGTCTGTTGGTTGATATAGGGTGGGGGTGAGGAATGAGGTCTGCAAAGCTGTGGAGAGAGCCTAGATTGTGACAGAGCTGGAGGTCCCTAAGAATGGTTGTCTGGCATCACCTAGGAGACAGTTAGGGTCCAGGGACTGATAGGTAAAAGGGTAGGGGTGGAGTGAATGTACCTTCATTTGATGTCTGCTTGTCTTTGTATTGTTTTTTTTGTATTGTTTTGTTTTAAATTTATTTATTTGCCTTGGTGTTTGCCTGTAACTGGGAACAGGAACTATAGACAGTTGTGAACCTCTGTGAGGGTGCTGGGAATTGAACTCAGGTCCTCTGGAATAGCAGTCGGAGTTCCTAAAAGCTGGGCCATCACTCCAGCCCCGTCTATTTGTCTTTGTATCAGGGTCCTTGTTGACCAGCTTCTTGGGTCAAGTTTGCTGATATCCCTGGCCTCGTGATGGCCCCTGCTGAGGATGAATTTGGGCATGATCTATATGAACCCACATGTAGGTCCGGTGTAATGGCAGGAAGACTAAGGAATTTGGTGGTCCTTCTCCTCTCACAGAAGAACATCTTAACATCACACCATGGGACCTCAGGCCTGGGACCCTGTAGACTAAAGAAGTGCACATAGCTAGCTGCCTGACTGTTGCCTTTTGTCCATCTGGGAAGGGAATTCTGCCAGGTAGGTGGGAATCCAGTGCTAGTCCTGGAACCCCCAATGAGGTGTGGGCGCCATCCCATGTGTCATATGACAACATTCCTTTGTGTTCTAGACTTGCCTGCCCCTGGACCCTGCAGCCCTTCCAGTCCTGGACCACCTTGGCAGCCCCAATTCTTGACGATTGACTGGGCTTGGAAGCCTACTTTTGCCCAGGATACAAGGTGTCAGTTGACCTTAGCCTAACTGGGCAGCCATAGTGGTGACAAGGGTGGGAAGGTTCAAGAAGGATTCTGTTGATTTATTGTACTGCCTGCAGAAGGGCTGAGAGGGTGGTAGACTAGAAGGCCACTATCAGAATAGCCCTGATTTCAGCTATGGGGTAATGCATAGACACTGATATCTATGGTTGCTTAGGCTGGTCCCCTGGGGTTTGCATTCCACTGGGGTAGCTTGCAGGTTTGCTGCTTTTCTCTTCCTCCCTTTCTATCCCCAAGGTTTCCTCTCCATACTCCCCACCATGTGTCCTCAGCAGGGATCTTCAGCATCTGGCAGGTACCCAAAGCCCTGTATCTCATGTCAGCTCAGTCATGGAAGCCCTGATGTCCCCGAGCCCCATCTCCTCACTGCACCACGACTCCCATCTTCCAGACCTCCTCCTGCCCCTTGCAGTTGCATACTGCTTCATGTTGGCCAGTGTGGTCTTAGCTGCTGTGCAGTCATCTTGTGCTGTGTGATCAGCCATTTGATATTTTTTGCTTTGGAAAGGACAGAAGGAGTGCAGGGGTGTCACATGTCCATTGATATTCAAGGTGCATTACTGCCATCAAGCAGATCTAGTTTGTCTATCCCGCCAGCAGGGTCCTGTGCCTCTGTGGACATGGGGCCAGCCAGGCTAGGAAAAGACAACAGTGGTGGCCCTGCAGGACAGATGCAGGACTCCAGAGGGCTCCTTAGTCCAGGGGAGGTGGGGGAGGAAGCAGGGTCCAGGATACAAACTCTGGGCATCAAGGGGCATGCTGAGTTGGGTGCAGGCAGCACTGGCTCTCGGGTTTCGGAGCTGCAATATTGCCTGCAGGACAGGATGTCTGTCTGTTCAAGAGATTCTGCAGGCTAGGCTGCATCTGTGTTCACCTGGAAGCTTGTCCTTCATGCCTGTGAACTCTCCAGCTAGCTCATCAGCAAGACCTCACTTTCTTTACCATGCCAGCCAGGGAACATGTGGCTTTTGCATGAGCCTACCAGCAGCACCTAGCATTGCTCACTTCCAGAGTCCACACAACACAACACACACACACACACATACACACACAAAGAAGTCTCTGAAATTAACAGAGGACATAATCTGTTCAATAGTACTGTGTTTGTGTGTATGTGTGTGTTTCTGTAGATGTGTATGATGTATGAGTGTGTGTGTGGGTTCTTTTATTCTTTGAATCTTGTCTAAAGAAGAAGCTCTTCCCATGAGAGTTCTTAGACCTAGTCAGAGAGAGCACAATGTGTATCAGTTATGTTTGTCAGCTAAGGGTTAATGGTGGAACGACATGTTGTCATGTAGGGGAAACCATTAAGGTCTCCATCCTTCTGATTCAGCCCAGGTGGTCACAAAGTATGGAGTGGTCCTGTCCTGGGTGTGTTATGTCACAGTTTGAATGGGCATGTACAGTTTCTCTTCTTCTGGCTTGGTGAAAGAGAACATTTTATGGGAACCATAGCAAAGTTGGTAAATTGCTTTTATTTTATTTATTTTTGACATTGTTCTCCTGGCACCACTTGGAATTCAGTCAAACACACACACACACACACACACACACACACACACACACACACACACATCTGATCCCCAGGGTTATTCCTTTCTAGCCTCAGAGCCTATACCCCCAGGAGGTTTTGGACAGAGGGAGAGTTGGGAAAACAGAGCTATTATTGTCTAATGGTGGCACGGAGAGTGATGGTCTGCTAGTGTACATCTGATAAGATGTTAGCAGTGTGGAGGTAGGCTTCTGGAGACTCTCAGTTCCCACAGAAGAAAGGCGTCAAGTTGAGTAGAGAGTGGATAGCATCTCCCAACAAAACATGGATTTTGTGATGGAACCAGACAGGCCTAGCTGCCCTCAATGACTTGGATGGGACTGAATATAGAAGTCAGGGATGGTGTCAGACAGAGGGAGAGGAGGATGTGTGTGTGGGGGAGTGCAGGTAGAAATGAATGAGATAGATGGAGGCAGGAGAGGAGAAAGAGAATGAATCATGGTGTATGGAGAGTTGATGTTTACAAGCAGGCTTTGGACCATGAACTCCTATCTTGGGAAAGAAGTTTCCCTTCCATGGATCTAACCCATGAAGATCATGATGAAGGCATCCTGAGTGTTTCTTGTGTGGTGAGAATTCACTGAGGTGGACAATGGTGGGGATGTGCAGCATGCCCCCTGTGTGACTGTTGAATCTATCTTCTTCTCCCATGGTGTCTAGTTTGCATCTTCTTGGTCTCCTTGAATCCCTTTCAGGAGCTCAGTTTGTCTTTTGAGACTAAGCCTGACCAGAGGATGGTGTATGTCCAGAGAGATTACATGAAATTTCCAGTCTGAAAGGGAATTGGGGAATTTGGAGCAATAGAAGAGAAGGTTCCTGTTGGTTGTTTGTTGGTTTGTGTAGGGTGGGGTTGAGGGGTGAGCTGTGCAAAGCTGTGGGAAGGGCCTATATTGTGACAGAGCGGGAGGTCTCAAACAATGGTTGCCTGGCAACGCCTAGGAGATGGTTAGGATCCAGGGACTGATAGGTAAAAGGAAAGGGGGGAGTGAATGTATCTTCATTTAATGTCTACTTGTCTTTGTTTTGTTATTTTAAAAAAAACTTCATTTATTTGACTTGGTGTTTGCCTGTAACTCTGAACTGGAACTACATACAGTTGTGAACCTTCGTGAGGGTGCTGGGAATTGAACTCAGGTCCTCTTGAAGAGCAGTCAAAGTACCTAACAGCTGAGTCATCCCTCCAGCCCTATCTACTAGTCTTTGTATCAGGGTTCTTGTTGACCAGCTTCTTGGGGCAAAGTTGCTGATATCCCTGGCCCCTTGATGGCCCCTGCTGAGGATGAATTTGGACATGATCTATGTGAACCCACATGTAGGTCCTGTGAATGACAGGGAGACTAAGGAATTTGGTGGCCCATCTCCTCTCACAGAAGAACATCTGAACATCTGACCATGGGACCTCAGGCCTGGTACCCTGTAGACTCCAGAAGTGCACACAGCTAGCTGCCTGCCTGTTGCCTTGTGTCCATCTGGGAAGGGAATTCTGCCAGGTAGGTGGGAATCCAGTGCTGGTCCTGGGACCCCAATGAGGTGTGGGGGTCATCCCATGTGTCATATGACAACGTTCCATTGTGTTCTGGACTTGCCTGCCCCTGGACCCTGCTGCCCTCCCAGTCCTTGACCAGCTTGGCAGCCCCAATTCTTGACTACTGACTTAGCTTGGAAGCCTACTTTTGCCCAGGGTGCAAAGTGTCAGCTGGCCTTAGGGTAACTGTGCAGCCATAGTGGTGACCAGGGTGTGAAGGGTCAAGTAGGCTTCTTTGAAATATTGTACTGCCTGTAAGAGGTCTGAGAGGGTGTGGGACTAGAAGACCACTGTCAGAATAGCCCTGATTGCTGCTAGGGGGCCATGCATAAATCCTGGTTTCCAAGGATGCTTAGGCTGGTCCCCTGGGGTCCACATTCTCCTAGGATAGACTGCAGGCTTGCTGCTTTTCTCTTCCTCCCTTTCTGTCCCCAAGGTTTCCTGTCCACACTCCCCACCATGTGTCCTCAGTGGGGACCTTAAGCTTCTGGCAGGTACCCAAAGCCCTGTATCTGTGGGCAGCTCAGGGAAGAAATCCCTGTGGTCCCCGAGCCCTATCTCCTCACTGCTCCATGACTCCCATCCTCCAGACATTCTACTGCCACTTGCAGTTGCTTACTAACTCATGTTGGCCAGTGTGGTCTTAGCTGCTGGGCAGCCATCTAGTGCTGTGTGATCAGCCATTTGACATTTTTTGCTTTGGAAAGGGCAGAAGTAGTGCAGGGGTGTGACATGTCCATTGATATTCTAGGTGCATTACTGCCATCAAGCAGATCTAGTTTGTCTATCCCGCCAGCAGGGTCCTGTGCCTCTGTGGACATAGGGCTGGCCCGGCTAGGAAAAGACAACAGTGGTGGCCCAGCTGGACAGATGCAGGACTCTAGAGGGCTCCTTGGTCCAGGAGAGGTGGGGGAGGAAGCAGGGTCCAGGGTACAGGCTTTGGGCCACAAGGGGCCTGCCAGGTTGTGTGCAGGCTGCATGTACTCCCAGGTCCAGGTGCCGCCATTTTTGCCTGCAGGACAGGATGTCTGTGCAGGAAATTCTGCATGCTGGGATGCATCTGGGTTCACCTGGGACCTTGCCCTTCATGCCCCTGAACTCTCCAACTAGCCCATCTGCAAGCCCTCACTGTCTTTATCATGCCAGCCAGGGAACCTGTGGCTTTTGCATGAGCCTACCAGCAGCAGCTGGCATTGTTCACTTCCACACAACACTACACACACACAGACACACATACACAAACACACACTCACACACACACTTAGAGAAATCTCTGAAATTAACATAGGCCATAATCTGTTCAATAGTACTGGTGTGCGTGTGTATGTGTGTGTTTCTGTAGGTGTGTAGCATGTATGGGTGTGTGTGGGGGGTTATTTTATTCTTTGAGTCTTGTCTAAAGAGGAAGCTTTTCCCATGAGAGTCCATAAACTCAGTCAGAGAGGGCACAATGTGTATCAGTTATGTTTGTCAGCTAAGGGTTGAAGGTGGAAAAACATGTTGTCATGTAGGGGAAGCCTTTAAGGTCTCCTTCCTTCTGATTCAGCCCAGGTGGTCACAAGTTATGGAGAGTCCTGTCCTGGGTGTGTTATGTCACTGGTTGAATGGGCATGTAGAGTTTCCTTTCTTTTGGCTTGGTGAAAGAGAACATTTTATGTGGAACATAGCAAAGTTGGCAAAATTGCTTTTCTTTTATTTATTTTTGACATTGTTCTCCTGGCACTCCCTCATGGCATCACATCTCCTGATTGAGCTACTGCCAATCTGAGTCTGACATGTCCTAGGCGGGGGCCAGTTTCCTATATAAGGGACAGGTTTTAGCTGTTTGGGGTCTCTGCCTTGTAAGCTTATGCTCTCCCTCTCAAGATGTATTAAAGCTTTTCTGCAGAAGGATCCTATGTGTGCTGCATCATTCTTGCTGGCAAGATGGTAGCTCGGGACATCTGGTGTCAAAAACCCAGGAAATTTCAACATCATTGGCATCATCAGAGACCACTTGAACCCAAGGAGGATTGAGAACTGCAGGCAGGTACGTTCAGAGAGGTATGTCTTTTCTGGATTTTGGCTTGAACTTGTCACCACCATGGGAAGGTAATGTTGAGGCATTGGTAATTGTTTTGGGAGTCTTACTGATCCTCCTCTTGGGAGGGTTCTGCTTTCATTACTTCCAGGATAGCATGTCAGAAACTGAATGTAGTAAGAGGTTAGTCGTGCACAAAAGGCAACCAATCCCTAATAAGGAAAAAGGCCCTCCAGGTGAGTTTCTTGACAAGGGAGTGTATTCTCATGAATCTGGCAGTTCCCTACCTACTGTAAAGAAAAAAGGGAGGAACTACCTCATACCCTATGCAGAAATTACAAGCTTTAAACTTGAAGAGTTCTGATGATTCAGGGGACTCAGAAAATGAAGAATTAAAAACTGAGGAGGAGGCAGAACATGGTGAGGAGGCAGCATGGTATGAAGGAGAGAGGTACCATCCAGACGAATGCCTACCAAGTAACAAAAGGGCAGCGAAATCTACACAGTGAGTTCTAGGACAACCAGGGCTGTGTAAACAGATCCTGTCTAAAGAAGTCAAAAGCCAAACCAAAAAATAAATTAAAAATGTTGGGGTTTTTTGGTGCCTAATTAGAGATACATCACAAGATGCCACACAAGAGTTTATTAAAGGGAGTTACTGAACAGGTACTGGGAAGCAGTGAGGGGGGGAGTAGCAGCTTTCATGGTATTCTTTTCTTTTAAGAGAGCTGGTGGACATAAATCTACATAGCAATGCCTGGGGGGCATGCACTTGGTATGGCATACTCTAACAACCCCATGTTGGGCCTGTCATGTGGGTGTGGCTGTGAATTCTAGCATCTCACACAGATGTGAATTATAAAAAAAAACAAACTTGGTTTATGTGGAGGAGGGAGGAAATGGACTGGGTGAATGTACTCTTAAGGCTGCTTTGAGCTGTCTTAGAAGCAAAGATGTATCCTCTGGTCGTCAGTCTGCTAGGCTTTGCTGCTCATTTCCTGCAGTCCAGGAAATTTAAGTCATGGAATGATGAAGCTAAATTTTCTGGAGCTTGGGAAAAAAAAAAAGTATGAGTTAGCAACAGAACATTGAGATTGACAGATTAAGAGGAAATAGAGGGAGAAAAAAAGGTTTGAAATTGGGACATGTGTAACCTAAGATAGGCTTTGTCTATCTTTTAAATAAACCTTGAGGTAGCTGTTTTGTGTTTCTTTCTTCTAGGAGACTCCCTTGTCTAGTGACCACACATTAAAGTTTGTGAAACCTTGCTAAATCTGGGAATGGGAAGGGGTTAAAATGTCTCATATTTTGCTTGCCTGAAATTCCTCTGGCTCATTTTCTTTGATTAGTGGGGCAGGAGAAAGGGTTTTTGGAAGAGGTTAAAATGCCTCCTATTAAAAGAATCTCCACCAGAATAATTTTGCTTGCCTGAAATTTCTCTGGCTCATTTTCTTTGATTAGTGGGGCAGGAAAAAGGGTCTTTGGAAGAGGTTAAAATGCCTCCTATTAAAAAACCTCCACCAGAATAATTTTGCTTACCTGAAATTCCTCTGTCTCATTTTCTTTGATTAGTGGGGTGGGGCAGGAGAAAGGGTCTTTGGAAGAGGTAAAATTGCCTCCTATTAAAAAAACCTCCCCCAGAATTATTTTGCTTACTTGAAATTCCTCTGGCTCATTTTCTTTGATTAGTGGGGTGGGGCAGGAGAAAGGGACTTTGGAAGAAGATAAAATGCCTCCTATTAAAAAAACCTCCACCAGAATAATTTTGCTTACCTGAAATTCCTCTGGCTCATTTTCTTTGATTAGTGGGGTGGGGCAGGAGAAAGGGTCTTTGGAAGAGGTTAAAATGCCTCCTATTAAAAGAACCTCCACCAGAATACACCCACATTATAGCATCATGAAGACTTATTACATATGATTATATTCTCAGTTTGCCTAAAGAATAAAAGTTCTCAGATAGCAATACTGTGTGTGTATTCAATTCAGTGCCTGTGTATGTGTGTTTAATAAGAGAAGGTTTTATTATGTTAACTATGTTGGCATAAACTTAACTACAACCATCATTCCTCAACTTCCCAAGTTGTGCAATTATAGGCATGGATCATAATAACCACCTTTCAATGTACAACTAAAATATATTACTAATATACAGTAAGCATGTGTGTGTTGTAAATGGTTGTGGCCTGGACTTCTAGGGCCCAGACCAAAGGTTTGGTCCCACTCTCAGCCACCCTTTGCCTCCAATAATCACACATAGACATATATTATATTGACACTAATTAACCTAAAGATCAGTCATAGAACTTGCTAAGTCCTTCATCTGAACTAAACCATTTTTTTCAGACATGTGGCTGGGTACCTTTTCTTAGAATAACATTTCCTCTGCATCTCCTGACAGCTCTAGTGACTGGCATCTGTGTCTGAATTCTGTGTGGGCTCTAAGATGTTATCAAGTTTTCATATGCTGGTAGCCCCACCCACACTTCCTGTTTGCCTTTGGAGATATTAAACCCATAGATGGGACAAATATTTACATTACCAGCATAATTGCATGTGTGTGTGAGTGTGTGTATGTGTGTGTGTGTGTGTGTGTGTGTGTGTGTGTTGGTGTAGAGGTGAAAACATACTGAACTCATAGTGGTCAGGGCAAAGGACAACTTTTGGCAGTTGAAACTCTGTCAATAGAGGGTTCTGTAAAAACACTCAGGTTATCAGACTTGGACAGTACCTTAGTTAGGGTTATTATTGGTATGAAGATACACCATAACCACTTATATTCCTTTTTGGTGTGGGGGAGCTAAGACAGGATTACTTTATGTAGCCTTGGCTATCTTAGCACTAGCACTGTAGACCAGGCTGATCTTGAAATCAGAGATAAGTTTCTTGTCTCCCAAATTCTGGAACTAAATGTGTGTATACTACAACTGTGGAGGCAGGGGTTTTGTGAGGGGCAACATAATTCTCCCTGAATCCTCTGCTGCCTGCCGCCTCCATGCTGGTCACCGGGGTTTGTAGTCTTCAGCCTTTTTGGGGCTCGGCCTCCCTCCTTGCAGCCTCTGTAGTAGCGAACACTGCCACCTTTGCTGCCCACCACTGCCATTTTCACCATCGCTCCCCGCACACCTCAGCTCCTCCTCTGGCTGCTGCCTCTGCTCAAGCCACCAATGCTGCCCGTGCCTGATTGCTGAGGCCAACTGTCATTTGAGTTCTGTGAGCTTCGCCATCCAGATGTGTCAGCAGATCTGGGAAAGGAAAGCCTCTCTCAGAGGATACTGCTTAGCTGCCTCTTGCTAGGAGTCACCATCAGCAAGTACATTAGCTGCCCCTTGCCAGGGGCACCTTCCTTTTCCTTGCTCAACTCCTTTATTGGCTGAATGGCCAAAAGGTGGAAAGAGGCAAGTGAACCTCAGCCCACACATTACCCTCTAACCATAGATCACTGTTATCCCAGGCTCTTCATCCTGTGACCCACTTCAGTGTCCTCCAAAGGGATTGTGTCACCTCACCCTGTGATGATAGGCCCAAGGTTTACCAGTCTCCTTGGGCTGGGACCCCTTTCAGTTTCCCCCAAAGGGATTGTGTCACCTCACCCTATGACCATAGGCCCAAGGTTTCCCAGCCTCCTTGGGCTGGGACCCCTTTTATTGTCCCCCAAAGGGATCATTACACCTTATTTCAATGGGAGAAGCACTTGACCAGTACCAAATACCCAAGGGCCTTTGCACCTCCGGGAGTGCTTCGACTGACTTGGAACAAGTTCAGGAGCCAAAAGCCCTATGAGGACAAAACATTCGAAGTTCCCGATGCTGGTACTGCACAAGACTGCAAACTCTCAGGGCTATTACAAAGGTTTCCCTCAGTAAGAAGACCCTGGGCTCCATAAAGAAGCTCAAAGAGATCCTGGAAGAAAATGTTCTACTTTTGCCAAAGGTCCCTAAATGTGGGAGTAGTAACCTGTTGAGCAACAAACTCCCAAGACCATCTGCCTTACAGTCTGCCACCAGAAAAAGTGTGGGCTCAGTTCTTGTGCCCACACATGAGAAGATGCAAAGAAGCCTCAATATGTCTACTGTGCATGAAGAAAATATGGACTTTGACCAGTTAGGCACTGGAGTACCTGCAACACCTTCAAGAAACAGTGCTAGAGATCCCAGGGAAAAGTTCAAGAAGATCACAAAGTGCCTGGGACATCTTCTGCTGACTCTCCCACTGACCAATGTGGACTAGTAAATCCCAACATGATCAAGGGTCCCTGAAACATTCCCCACCTACCCATGGAGCTCTGGGATCTTCCACTTCTTTGCAAGATGCTCTGACCCTATCTCTATCTACCTAAGAGGTTCGAGAAGGAACCCAGTGTCATCAGGAGTGTGTGTGGCTCTTCATATCTGTCCAGGCATCCCAAAAACCTCCCTCTTGGAGCAAAAGGAAAATCTAACTTGCTTCCTCTTTCAGAAGGGGATTCAGGAGTCCATCCTCTACACAAAGCATCACTAATCTTTCAGATTCTCCCTCAACAAATTGTAAACAATGCCCTTCTGATCAAGGGGCCCTCCAACAGTCTCCATCAGAAAAAGAGGGTTCCAAACCTTTTTCACTAAAAGGGAGTCTCAGTGACATATCATTTTCCCAACTTGGATTGAGTCTCACCACCACTTCCCTAGGGAGTTTAACATGTCTGACAGCAGCCCATGGTGGTTCAAGTGATACTCACTCTCATGAAAACAGCCAAGATATTTGCCCCCTTTTCGAAAGGGCTCTAACCTATGTACTTCTCATGAAGTGAGCTTGAGTCCTGTCCTCTCTGAACAGGGGACTTTTGTAACTTCCACACAGAACCCTAATCATCTTTCACCACTAAATAATGCTTTCAGATCATTCCTTAGAGCCCAAAGGGGCCTAAGCCCAACCACAATTTCCCAAGTGAGTCTCACAACACTCATACCTGCCCAAGCAGAAACAAAATTATGCACATCTACACTAGGGGCTCAGGACCCTTTGCCATCTTCACAAGGGGGTCTAGAGAGTTCCACATATACATAAGAGGAGGAAGAATCTCCCATGTCTGCCCAAGGGAATCTTGGGCCTTCTCAACATACAAAATTGCACCTACACCTTCACCATTTTCCACACAGGAGGCGAGTCCTCTGATATCTTTCAAAGGGACTCCAGAATTGTTCAAATATACTGCAGAGAGTAAAACATCTATCAGCTCTCACAAAGGGCAACTTGAAAGTTCTCATGCTCTGCAAATGGAGCCTGGACATTCCATCTGTGGCAAAAGAAAATATAGAGAAGTTCCCCCTAAACAAGGAAACTTCACAGTGTCCCTGTCACAAGAGAGATTCACATAAGACATGCCAGTCTAAAATGCACTCCTGTTTTGTTATCAAGGCCAAAATAGCCAAAAATATGCTGAGAAACACAAAGTAACACATGCAAGTTCCACGTCTTCCCAGTGTACTGAGAAAAAACAATCTTTCCTACTTCCTCAGTGGTCCCTAGGACTTTCCACATCTATAGGAGTGATTCTTGGAATGTCTACATATTCATCAGCAACACCAGAGCATTTTCTGTATGTCCAGGACACTCGGGGTTCTACTCTATCCGATAAAGACTCTTCAGAGCAGAATACATGTACAGAAGGGTTTCTAGACAAATTGTCATCTTTGAAAGTGGATCCTGAATGTGACACATCTACAAAAGATGTTCCAGAACATAGTCCTCCTTTACACAGATAACTGGATCAAACCCTTTATGATAGAGTCACTCTGGGAGGTGACACATGCACACAAGCATCTGTTCCAATCTCCAAATGTAGAGAAGGGGATTCCTTGAAATCTACCTGCACACAAGAAACCACAGGACCTTCACACACTTCACAGGAGGAGAAGGGAACTTGCCTTAGTTATTGAGAGTTTCAGCATTTTGCCACAACTACAAAAGAGACCACAGGCTTGTCCTTTATCTGCAGAAAATGCTGTTAGTCCTTCCACATGCACACAAATGTCTACAGAACACTCCACCAATACCAAAAAAGCACTGAGGTCCATCTTATCTGATCAAGAGGCTTTGAAACATATTTGTTCTGTCCTGTTGCCTCTAAAACCTGACTCCTCTATAAAAAAGGATTTATCATCTCATACACCTGAGGAAAGTGTTCCTGGGACTTTCACATATTCACAAGGAAATATAAAAACTTTTTTACCTGCTCAAGAGGTGCTTAGGCCCCTAAATATGCACATGATGCTCTACAAGAGACAACACATATGCAGGAAGTTTTAGTACCTTACCCTCATTGTAAAGCCATAGTCAAAAACTGCACACAAGTCTCATCACACTCTACCCCATCTGATAGAGATGCCCTAGGATCTGAACAAGGTACTTTCTGATTTTCCTTATCTACACAAGAGGATTTCATGCATATCCCTTCTCAGGAGGGAAATATTAAACGTTCTTCCTCTACCCAAGCAGACCTTGGTTATGCCAAGTATACCAAAAGAGTTTGAAGGATGATCGTTCTGACCAATGGAATTTCATGACTTCCTCATCTGAGGAAGACAGTATCATCCTTCTCACTTCTACAAAAAAGGTATGTGCAGCTTGTACTGCTAGCAAAGAAATACCAATAGCTGCAGATAATTCTCAGGTAAGTCCTACACATTCTGCTTCTGTTCAAAAGAACACAGATTGTTCCACATCACAATCAAAGTCTGTGGGACCTTGCCAATCTACTCAAGGGCTGCTTGGTCATTCCATATCTTGCCAAGAGGCTCGAAGGCCTTCTCTATCTGTCCCAAAGTGTCTAAAACATTCATCATCTGACCCATGGCTTCAGAGACTTTCTCCTTTTCTGGCAAGGGCTCCAGAAAGTTCTCCTCAAGCCCAAGGGCCTTTGTCACTTTCCAATTCTGACTTAAATGCTGTGAAACCTTCCCTATCTGCCAAAGGGTCTGAGGGAAAATTCACATCTATACAAAACTCTCTAGAACTTGTGCCAGTAGCACAAGTGGTTCTGACTCCTCCTGTGCCTTCCAAACCATCTAAAGGTCTTCCTGATTCCTCCCTTAATGCTGTAGAGCACTTACCATCTCTCCCATGGTCCTTAAAACCATCAGCATCTAAGCATCTCTTGGAGTCTTCCTCATCTGCTGAGTGTCCTCAATGGTCTTTGTACTCTGTCAGTGAAGGTGTAAAAGACTCATCCTCTGCACTAGGTGTACAGAAAACTTCTTCATATGATTCACAGTTTCTACAACATTTGGGAACTACCCAAGGCCCTCTGCAAATTTGTACACCTGACAAAAAGACTCTGTGTCCTTTGCCATCCACATTAGGAGATGGAGAATGTGGCACTTCTTCTGTAGATGTTCAGAGATGATCCCAAGCTGTTAAAAATGTTCATGGACATCTGTCAAATAAAGAAGATGGTGTGAAGTCTTCTCTATCTGCTCTAAGAAAGACAGATATTTCTCTATTTGCTCCAAGGCCTTCAGAACTTTCCTCATTCCCAAATACAACTCAATCCCATTCCCCTTGCTCTCAAGAGGGATTGGGATCTTTTCTATCTGAAGAAGGATCTTTGCTACCATCTCCATCTTCTCAACATTGCCTGAGATAAGGGGTTGGGGGTCTGTTCCATCTGGAGAGGATACTAAAGAGCTGTCTGCATTGGCACCAGGGACAAAAGCATATTTGCCATCTTTCTTTAGTTCCTCAGCATCTAAACGTTATGGCCAGAAGAAGCTAGTACATTTGTCATCTGTCCACAGATGTCTTGGACTTTCTCTGTCTAGTCAATGGTCTCTGCAAATAACAAAGTCTACAGAAAGGGCTAGAGATCATTTAGTACATGCTAGAGGGGCTATGAAACTTCCAACTTGTTCACAAGTGGCTTATAAACCTCTATCTTTCCAAAGTCATCTACCCCATTTACCATGTGTCTCAGAGGCACTGGATAGTTCTCTGTCTGATCAGATAACTACAGTAGCTTCACCACTTGCTCCACAGACTCTGGATCATTCCTCATTACTACAAATGACTTCACCTACTCTCCTAAGTGACCAAGGGGTAGGAGGACTTAACATACCTTCACATAAGAAGACAGGAACTTTCCCATGGGCACCAGGATCCATGGAACTTGTGGCATCTGCTCAAGGGGGTAGAAAAAATTCTCAATTAGAAAATATAAGGTGGGATAGTCCCTATCCAAACTGGAGGGTATTGGCTCATTATCTTCTACTTCAGGGGCAATAGGATTGACTCCTTCTGTCCTTAAAAAGGCAGAAATGATACCATCTACACAAGAAGTTGTGAAACAATCCCTGTTTTGTAGAGAAGCTCTGGGACTGCCCATGTCTAAAACTGTGACTCCAGAAAATTTGACATCTAATCAAGGACTTACAAAACAATGCAATTCTCTTTATGATGCTGCTCTGTCCCTTGCTACCTTCTAGCCAGCAAGAACGACATGGCACATGTAGGATCCTTCTGCAGAAAAGCTTTAATACATCTTGAGAGGGAGAGCATAAGCTTACAAGACAGAGACACCAAACGGCTAAAAGCTGTCCCTTATATAGGAAACTGGCCCCTGCCTAGGATGTGTCAGACTCAGATTGGCTATAGCTCAATTGGGTGAGGTGACACCATGGGAGAGGCAGAGCATAAGGAGTGGAAATTCCCCTTGCACCTGCACAGTCTACTTATTTATACATTAGAGCACAGGATGTTGATGCCATCTTGGAATGGTGGCAGTGAGTGTGGCTTCTCACAGTACTCAACATTCTCTGGTTTTCCAAGGTCTTGTGAAACATTCACAGTGTACTGAAGAGTCTATGAGATGTTCTTCTTCTAGCCAGGGAATTCAAAAGCCTTTGTTATCTCCTTTACCAGCTGGGAAAACTTCATCCTCTGCACCAGATTCTGAGAAACCTCTTCAAACTACTCTAAAGTCTCTACCACCTCTATTTAATCAAGGAACTTAAAAACATACTAAGTCTGTCATGAGTAAATTTGGTTCTCTCCCATGCAGCTCAGAGTCTCAAGAAAGTTCATCCTCTTCTCCATCCATGCTTCAACCATCTTCATCATTTCAAAGTAATTTTGGGCACTTGTTCTGCTTTGTAGAATCTCAAGATACATTGCCATCTGTCCAAGGGACTACAGGGCTTTTGCCATTTTCTTCAGGGAGTACAGGACATTTAAATGATCAGGTATCTTTTTCATCAGCCTTAAGGGAAATAACAGATTTGCTGTCTACACAACTTTGCATGACTTCTCAAGGAAATCTGTGCTCTTCAACACATACTCAACCATCTTTACAACATGCCACAACTTCCCAAGACATTCTTGTACCATCCAAATCTGTCAAGGGCACAGTCAGGCATTTGTCATATGTCCCAATTTTAAAAATATCTCCATGTGTTCCAATGACAACAGGCACATTACCACCTACTCCATTGGCTACTGGTAATTCCTCACTAACACAAGCAAGTCTATCCCATTCCCCATCATTAAAAATGATGAAGGATCTTGCCTCCATACAAAAGCAACTGAAACAATAAACACTGCTACAAAAAGCTCCTTAGCATCTTCACCATCTAGTTATGTTCCAGGACAAGGTTCCCTTCATGCAAGAGCAACTTTAGGACAGCTACCATCTGCCCAGGTTACTCAGGGATATTCAGATATTACCTTAGAGACTATAAGATCTAATCAAAGAGCTGAGAATAAACTAAAAGTTTCTCTGCCTGCCCAAGGGCCACTAAATATTTTCTCATCTACACAAGAAACTCTGGGATCTGGTTCATTTGCCCAAGGGGTTATGGGACCTACCCAATCTGCCCAAGGTTGTGGAAAACTATTCACTCCCACACAAGAACCAGTGGGAAAAAGGTCATCTGTTGAAAGTGTATTGAAACATCTGACTTATTCCCAGGAGGCTCCAATATCTTCTCCATCTGCCCAATGTACAGGACAAGGTCCAGCATCTTCTTCAAGGGCTACAAACCATTTCCTACCTAGCCAGGGAACTCAAGAATATGCTTTGTCTTCTCCAGAGAATAGAGAATATTCAGCACAGTCACAAGGTACTCAGGAACATTCTCTGTCTGTTACAGAGATTCTAGGACCTTTGCAAACTTCTAAAGGACTTAAGGACATCTCTGTAGCTACAGTGGAATCTTTAGAAGTACAAAGTTCTTCACCATCCATTCTAGGGCCCATTGAACCTTCAGTATGTTCTTTGAGGAGCTTGGGACAATGTCAATGCTCCCAGAGTACCTTGGAGAATTTACCTCACATGGGAGAAAATGTAGAATCTTCTCATTCTGCTGGAGAGATGACAGGATTTTTACCATTACCACCAGTGTTTGAAGAACATTCAACTTCTACCCAAGTAGCCTCAGAAAACTATCCCTTTGGCCAAGGGTTTCTAGCACCTTTGAAACCTTCCCAAGGGCCTCTGAAACATTACATATCAGGCTAGTCTCATACATTAAAATATGTTGAAGGGTTTACACCACCTTCAGCACATTCTTCTGTAATTCTACAAATATAAAAAAATTCTTTATCCACTGCGGGAAAGGCAGGAACTTCCTTATCTGCTCCAAGATGTCTGAGTACCTCTGCATCACCACAAGCAATGGCATTATCATCTTGTTCTGATAAAAAGGCTGGGGGACTTTGTCTTTTAGGACAGGGGATTCTGAAAATGGCCAACTCTGAACAAGGTATTCTAGTATCTCCCTCAATTTCTCAAGGATCTCAGGCACATTTTACATCTGTCCAATGTTCATTGGGACAGGGCCCATCTGCACAACAGACTGTAGAAACATCTCTGCCAACTGTAGGTCCCCTAGAATCCAACCAAAATTCCCAGGTGCTATTACAATCTGTGCCAAATTATCAAAGCCCTATGAGAATTTCTTTATCTGCACAAGCAAAGCTAGCATCTTGTTCCTCTGTCCAAGATTTGCTATCTTCCCAAGGATCTATAAAACTGTCTACATCTGCAGAAGGAACTGTGGGAACTAAGTTGTTCTCTCACAGTGCTATGAAACATTCCACTTCTTTCCAGGAGGCTCCAAGGTCTTCTAAATTGGTCCAATGTACTTTGCAAGGTCCAGCATCTTCTACAAGGGTGACAGGACTTTTCTTACCTAGCCAGAAAACTCAAGGATCTGTTTTTTTCTTCATCAGAGGAACCAGATCCATCTACACCAAGGTCCTCAGAAACATCATCTTTTTGTTGCAGGGACTCTTAGACCTTTGAATCTTCTAAAGGGCCTAAGGAAGTGCCCCATCTTCAAAGGGAACTTTATCTGTGCAGTGTTCTTTGTCATCTCTCCAAAGGGATTTAGACCATTCAGTATGTAACTCTTCATCTAGCCTAGATTCTAGAGAGCCTTTACCATATAACAAAGTATGTATAGAGCATTCATCACATATGCCAGCAGAAGCAGCCCCTCTTCTCTCTGCTCATTTGCCTCTGGAAATTGGCATATCTGCCCAGTGTTCTTTAAGTCCTTCAGGATCTTCTGAAGGAACTCTAGAATGTTGTTCACCTTCTGCAGACACCCTTGGAAAATTCACATGTGCACAAAGTTGTCCTGAGCAGTTCTCATGTAGGAGAATCTTTGGAATCTTCTCCATATCATATACAGTCTTCCATATGTGTATCTTTAACTCCAGAGACCCTGGAATGTTCCTCTTTACAAGAAGTGAGTAAAGAAACTTTTCATTCTGCTCAAGGAACTGTGGGTCCCAGCTTATGTACACAAAGGACTATGGGAATGTCAACATCTACACAAAGGTCTGTAAGACATCCTTCATCTGCTCAAGGACATTCAAGCACATTGCCCCATATACTAGATGAATGCTCAAAGACTACTTCGGCACTGAGCACAGTAGCATATTCATTATCTAACTCTGTATTTCAGGAAAATACTCACCATGCTTAACACACCATAGGAAATTTGAAATCTTTTCTTTGGTCTCCAAGAACTTTTATAAGTGCACAAGAGTCTCTAGAACCTTGGCCATCTCCCAGAATGACTCCAGAATATACAGCATGTACTCCAGGAACATTCAAAATTTCTACAGATACCCCAGGACAGGTGGTATTTAATGAAAGAACTCTGCAACTTTCCCTATCTACTCAGGCAAGCTTAAGTTTCTTATATTCTTCCAAGAGCCTTGGGGAAACTTACCTATCCATAAAAGGATTTTTTGATCTTTCCGCACCCATGCTAGGACTTTCAGTTTCTTCCCAAATAACTTCTTAGGCTTTGCAGCCTGTCCAAAGTGTTCAACAAACAGATCCATGTGCTGTAGACCCTTCAGGACCTGTGCCCTTGTCAGAAGAGCATGTCAACATTTCTGTATCTGGAAAAGGGACTCTAGAACCCACACCATCTTTCATAGGGCCCTTGGTAATTTCCTTATCTGTCCAAGTGAGTTCTGGATCTTTGGTTTTATTGCAAGAAGCAATAAAAATCTAGAAAATCTAGAAGTTTCTAAATGTACAGGTGACAATCTTCTCCACTACCAAAATATGTATGTCCGGCCAGGACAACTTTTCTTCTGTCATCTGATGGCCACTATACCTTGAGCCCCATATTTGGGTGCCATTGTCCCTGTCCAACAGGTCCAGTTATTTGAGAGTTTTGAGGGGTGGCCACCTGTGTAGCAAATGGGGGGAGAGAGAGAGGAAGCCAAGTGCATAAATAACAACAACAGTCTGAGTCATGTCAAGGCTTTTTTTATTGAGTGAATGCTGAGGCTTTTTAAGCAGTGCTTTTGGAGGGGAGGGTACAAGGCTCCAGGCAGGGAGGGGAAGCAGAGAGAGGGGAGTTAACCAAAGAGGAGAGTGAAAAATTATCAGAGGAAGACCTGGTGTGCAGGATTTCTTTGGTCCCATGATTCTGCAGCTGACTGATTACTGTTTGAAGCCATATATAAATGTACATTGTATATGGTCAGGAAGGGATGGGGAGTTGCAGAGAAGAAAAATGATCAGATGTGGTGGGAGGGGGAAGAGACCTTCATTAAGGATATACAGGGATGGAAAAAAAATTCAGAGGGAAAGCTGAACACAAAGAAAATATATGTGTAGTAATCTTATTTGCATTTCCACCCTTGATAAGCCATGCTTATGATGATTATCCTCTGTATAGTTATTGTTAACTCTTCGGCATTTTTAAAAATTCTTTTTATTGTTTTTTTTGATAAATACAAAATAAAGAAGAAAAAAATGTACATTGTATGATGGGCCAAGATTATCCTGTTTTTTGAAAGTCCTGCAGTTTAGCGAAGAACACTTTATCATGGGAGACTCCATGAAGCTCACTTCTGTAACTTACTCAGGACATCTAATCTTGAAGGACTCTAAGAAGCCTGTTTTTGCAAAGCCAGTAATTTACCAAGGACGCTTCATCCAAGAAGCAGGAAATTCTAAATAGTCCTGGGTCAGTCTCCAACAGTTCTTGACTCCCAGGAAGAATGAAAACGAAAATGTTCCAAACCTCCTCAAATCTCCAAATTGACTCTTGATCTTCCCCGGCTCCCCGTGAGATCCCTTGAATTTCTGTTTTCCATATCATACCATGTGACCTGATGCCCCTGAAAATGATGTCTTCAGAATTCCCTGTTTATCTGTGGATGCCTCACTCTCACTTTATCCATCGGTTCTCCTAATTATGTTTCTGACTATAGGGTCCCAGACTTAGACCTTCAGAGCAAGGAGTACTCATGCTTTTCCTAATTTTGAAGTGTAGCTAAAATTAATCTCAAGGACTCAGAAGGTGCTCAGCCACATCTGTTCTGAAGCAGGAATCCAAAAATCCCACTAATTTTCAAGCACGTATTCCATTTCAAGACCACAGCTCTTCTAAACTGCCTTAAGGACAAAGTTGGTTTTTATCTCTCCTTCAAAACCAGGAACTCACAGATCTTCCCCAATTGCCCAGGTAGCCATAACCTTATCTAATTAGGGCCAAGATAATTCACAATTTTCACCAGTAACTCAAGAGGGTGTCAGAACTACCCTTTCAACATCAAAACTTTCATTCATTGCCAAATTTAGAGAAGGCATTGATGCACCTTTTGTCTGAGAACCAGGAGGCATCAGATATTCACTAATTGTCAAATGGACCTCATACTTACCACTTCAAAACAAAGGAGTCACATACCTCCTCTATGACTATGGGTGCCTGAGATGTATATGTTAAGAAACAAGTACCTCAGATATCTTCAATATCCCAAGAAGGCCACAAGTACTCCTCCTCTACAATCAGTGAGCCATAGAATTTCTGTAAGGTCACAATGAAGCTTCAGACTTATTCAAGCAGAACCAGGGCAATTCATGTCTCCAGATAATAACTCCATCAGGTCTTATATATGCCCCCTCAGAAATGAACTCTCTAATTCCACTCTCTAATACCTCATGGGAACATCTTCTGAAAAGGGTCTTGGAATTATTTCCTCTAACTATAGAGGACTCTGGATTTCAAGGGATAAAAAAGAGGGTCAGTGTTACCTACACTCTTTGAATAAGAAAATTTTAGTCTTCTACTGTCTGTACTGGAGGGGTTTGAGACATGCTGCTTTCATGAAGCAAGCTCCAGAACTGGCCCTGTGTCTCAAGGGTGTGTCAAATATTGAGAATCTCCTTAAGGGTAATTGAGACTGAGTCCTTATTTCCTTGAAAACATATGAGTTTCTCTTTGTGTTCTTGACCATCTCAGGTCTCTGAAACAGCTAAGAGAGACTAGATGTTCTCCCTCAGACCTAAGTGGCTAGGAAATTCACTTTTGACTAGAAGAGAACCTCAAGAAATTCTAGAATGAAATCCCATGGCAAAAGAATAAAAATATTACTTTGCCTCCAAGGCCATCTATTTTGAAGCTGCTCAGCAGAAAAGTGCCTGTTCCTCATGTCCTCACCTGTGCAGCTTGTTATATGTTTAAGTAGGGGACAGACACAAGAAACATGACCCTAATTTTCAGAAGAGCACTGAATTTTATAGAGTTCATTGAAGAATTTGAGAATAATTACAGAGTGATTGGATATTCCTCCTCTTCAGAAGGTAAGCAGGGTCATTTTCCTCTTCTCTATAAGGACTAGATCTAGCTTTTTTATTTTTTTTACAAATTATACTATATTTTGTTCTTATTTGCAATATTCAGCCTTTGACCCAAGCCTAAGGAGCCCTCAGAACTTTCCCTCTTTGTAAGGACTCATGGGATACTTGACATCTGATCAAGTTTCATTGGTCACTAAGATTAGAGTTTACAGAAAAAGAGCAAGAGAATCCTGGAACCCAAGTCACTTCTGGAGTAAAATCACCTGGCATGGTTTGGAATCATCAATCCCTCAAAGGTCTGTTTGGCTAAACACAATTTAAAAAGTCAGCCACACTGGGGCTCTAACTCAAATTGTTATTGAAAACTGGTATAATGCTTGGTCTCCTGTAGATTGAGCTAAAGGTACAGATACCCTAAACATTGAATAAGAGTTTGAAGGAGAGAAACATTCCAAGTCTTTATGAGGTATGATATTTTTGTTTAGTTATATGGGATTTTCACATTCTGAACATATTTCCCCTAACACATGGACCTCAGATATTCCTCTGTCTCTATGAGTACTCACTCTTCATCCCATTGGTTTATTAAACATCCAGTCTTCCTCCTAAAATAAAAAGAAATTCATAACATTTCATTTGTCTAAAAGAGTCTTACACTTTCATTTTGTATGAGGTGATCATTCACTTTCTGATATTATTAAGTGGGCCTTAGCAAATCTTCTTCATAAATAGGTTCAAGATTTACCCTTCATTACAAGGTAAACTGTAAGCTGGTATAATAAAGAACCCTAACAAAATATGCTGTAAATGAAATTGGCTACAGTCTCCTTTTTTTAAACAAGGAGGCTTCAGGAACATCCTTTCATTTCAAACACACTGATAGTAGCTCTCAGGGTAAAAGGGACAATAAACAGGCCAGTGAAATGCATAGTCATGGGACCTGTTCATTATTTTCTCCTGTACACTTCAGAGCTGAAGGCGTAGTTCCAGCACAACACATTTAGCTTCTCCTGTACACTTCAAATCAACCCCCTGGCAATGGTTTTCTCAGTAAAACCACTTTTGTCCATGGAAACCTCAGCTTTATTGCTTTAATTGAGAAGATATAAAATTTTCCCTTCTGAGCTGTTTGGTAAGGCATATTCAAATGGCCAAAGGGATGTCACATCACTCTGATATTAAATCCTTGGTCATGATGCTAGAAATCAAAATTTAATTAAACACCTCCTACTTCTAAAGTTCTCAGGAGAATTGGAGGGGCATCATCATTGTTGCTAATGCCTATGCTGCTGATGAAAGACTTGTGGAGAACACAGAGCCAAGGATTACCAATTAACCTCTAAGAAAAATGCTCTGATTGTTGGCAAGCAAGTTCCAGAGCACATGGGTATTCTGCTACGTGAGGATGCTTGGACCTGAGAAGGTATTGCCTGCACCTTCTTTCAACACCAAAGGTAATGTGCAAGCTCCATCTTATGCATAAGGGAACTGGGAACTTTCTGCTCTTTTCTTCCCTCACAAAACTACTTTCTCTTCTTGAAGAATTTGACTGGATAGCTTGTCATGTATACACAAATGGGGCTCAACTTAAACTGATCTGGTATAGGACTATGAGAGACTCTCTATATGAAAAAGGAATACCAGTCCACTTTGGACTGAAGTCCCATATTTTCAGTTTAGCAATCAGATCATGGAACACCTGCAATCTGCCTTCAGGGGAGTCAATAGAAATATAATGATTTCAACATCCCTGCCTAGATCCGGAGAGCTAAACACAAACTAGAGGAAGCAAACTAGGAGACAATCATCCTGGCCTTCAGAAGAAGATATAGGTTTGTTGATGCCTTGTCTCTTCTGTGGTTTATTTGTCTTCAATATAGACATAGATCCTGGTTTATTACCTTATAAGTATAAGTATACTGTTGTTTACCCCACTTTGAGTAGAAAATAATGGTATCTTATAATGATTTTTTATCTTTTTAGACAGGATTTTATATAGCTGCACATGGCCTCAAATCACTGAGGCTGACATAAAATTTCTGATCATGTTGGCTTCACCTCTAAGTGTAAAAATTACAAAAGCCCCAAGGCCTTTCACCTACAGAATGTCATAAACAGATTATATATTCCCCTGAGTTGGCATTTTCTCCATGTAGTATTTTATGACTTTATTCAACCTAGAACTTGGTCATTTGTGTGTCTAGTAATTGTGTGACAATTAGATGAGACTGTTCTCACTTTTTGGGAAACTATAGCAAAACAAGTCCATGTAGATATGGGAGCAGCAGATGAGCATCAGAGAAAATGACACTGTGTTTACAAATGTTGTATCTAGTAGAAGCAATTAGCCCTAGTGAAATTATTCTTAAAAAGATGTGAGCTTTCTTGATGCAGTGTGGTGTGTATGCACAGTTGAAATTGAGACTATGCTTTCATGAATTCTTGAAATTGTTAGAAAAGTCTTAGATCCTTTCTTAATGATAAAGTCAAGTTAGCAATGGACATTAGGATAAAACATTACCTTTATTGTCTGATTTTCCTGATAATTTTTATTAGTAATGCCATTATATTGGTTCTTACTTATGCTGTAAGTAATAAAACATTCAACTACAAACACTGTTTAATCTGGAACTAATTGTGAAGACTTGGCTGGACTCAAATTTGTGGCGACACTCTTAATCTTGTCCTAAGCAGTGATATTATAGCCATGTCAAGATCTAATCTTTAAAACATGTATTTGTGTATGTATGTGTGATATGGGAGTATGTTTTGTTCCATTGCAAATAATTTTCCATCCTACTTGTTTTATAAAAATGTTGATTGGCTGAAAGCAGTCAAGAAGTGTGGGCAGGGCTACTGGGCTAAAAAACTCTGAGACGAGGAATAGCATAGCAGAGATACCAGAAAGAAGCCAGTGAGATTCAGAAGAAAGAAGTTGAAATGCTGCTGAGAAAGGATACTGAGCTACATGGCTGAACAAGGTAGGAACTATGGGTTAGTTTAACAGCAAGAACAAGATAGCAATATACCAGAGCCATAGAATAAGCATAAGATTAATACAAGCTTCTGTGTGTTTCTGTAGGACAGCATTTCAGAACCTCAGGTCTAGGCCAGAAAGGCCAGGTCAGAAATATAATACAAATGGTGGCTCCATATGGCTTGTAGATACTTATATAAAGTCTTAGAAACTTTAAAAATAGTTTCAGAGCACAGAACTGAAGCCAGAAACAGCTTTCAATGTTTACATCTCTTATGTGAGCCCTGGCTTGTTGTGTGGGTTTGAATTACAAAATGGTGAGATTTTGAAGTGTAGCCTGAATTTCAACAAGGCCAGTTTCTGAAGTCTCACCAGCTTCAATGTAAGCAACAAGCTGAATGATGATGTTAAGATTTCTGTTTATATAAACAAAAGGGGAATAGAGTCAAAAACTACTTCTTAGTAGCAGCATTTTGTTGGGCTAGCTCTGTTTGCTGGAGGCAAGCACAGATGGCACTTTTGAAATTTAGTCTTTCTGATTCATCCTTAGAGGCAAAACCCTTGTGAGTCTTTTAAGAGGCCTTGCTGTCAAATACTTAAATGGAATTCATGAGCAGTGGGTCAGAATTTTTTCTTAGTGGTAAAATGGACTTCAATATTTCTCATGGTAATTATGGATCATACCAATAGCTGTGCTATAAAGGTATACTCTAAGAAGCTAGACTGGCTAAAGCTAGCCAGCTACACTAGTGATGCATTTAATCCTTAGTCACATGTTAGCACATTAAAGAAGTGGTCAGAAACAGAAAGAAACAAAGGGAGTGAGGTAGAGTCAAACACATACCCAAACAAAACAAAAAATGTGGCCAGAAATAAAAATAAGGATGAATGATATACAATAAAGACTGATTCATAAAAATTCTATATGGTTTAGAAAGTGTTGATATATATATCCAGAGGAACACCTGACCCAGTCTTGATGTTGGGCTGAGGAAAGTGGATCTGCTGGGAGAGGATGCTAAACTAAGCCACCTTGAGAATCTTAGCTACCCTTACTGGGGTGGAGATAAGAAGATGGGGAGAAGGGAGAGTGACTGGAAGGGGAGAAAGGGAGAAGGCAGCTTGAATAAGGATATACATGGATAAAAAATGAGACTTAATTCTCAT